>CM053169.1:5869325-5938167 GCA_012977825.3 Pteromalus puparum
TGTGTGTGTGTGTGTGTGTGTGTGTGTGTGTGTGTGTGTGTGTGTGTGTGTGTGTGTGTGTATATGCACGAGCTTAGACGACTCTATATTTACTCTGTACTCGTGGTAAACTGAATGTCCCAGTCTACTTTTCTGGATCATGAAAAGATAAGGAAATATATGTTTAAATTAGCACGTAACTAAATCGGTAAATAACCAATAATTAAATTCAAAAAATTTTTGAATTTAATTATTGATTTTGAAATTGATGCTGCTGTGCATCAGCGTAAGCAAATCGCAAAATAAAAATTGCACATAAGGTGCGTTCTTTTCTCCCACGCGAAGTACGTCATGTAATAGTTTCCCTCTCGGTTATTATTGAGTTGGTGGGTTAGATTAATTATACATTTGAATTAATCATCAACTTTTCGTTGCTTCTCGGAACAAAGATTTTTTGCATTATTCACCAAACATCATCTAAGGGTATTTTCTCTCTTCTACATATACATTATCATGATTATCTACATCAGGTAACAGTTGCAACGACTGAAGTTTAATAATTTATCAAACGGAATTTCGAGTGAACTAGTATTCCTATTCTGATGCCTTACTGTCCTGTAATAACGTAGAATACTGTATAGATCAGCGTATAGTAATGTTCGTCGTCGTTGCATTCTAGAAGGAATGCGCGTCGTTTAGTTAATTCGCGATGCTGGACCAGGTTAATCGTCTCAGACGCCATGCGGCGTTTAATCAAGTTTTGAAAATACGCCAACTATTCGGGCTATAATTTTACCCTTATGTACCGCCAGTGCTCGCAACGAGCAGCACGCGCCCTACAAGTGTCGCGGAGCTAGAAATTAGTATTAGAGTTATGCCTGCGGGCGTGTTAAGTATTTCAAGGCCCATTCGCAATTGTCCAAAAGTCGTAGCCTTTATGATTTTCGAGCGACTACCTGCAGCAGAAAAAGCAAAATGATTCATAAACGCGCGAATCGCTCGGCTTTAAAGCAAACCAATTATTCCGATGGATGCGCCATAAAGCTCGGGCTCCCGAAATAAATATATCTTCAAATCCGTAAACATCTTAATCATCCGAGAGAGCGGCAACGCGGCAATAAACGTCAGACGGAACAAGCCATAAAAAAGTCGAGCCGGAGATTTTCGGAAACGTCACACTGATGCTGCAAGCGCGCGGCCGTGGGTAGCAGGCCGCCGTCCAATTACTTTAACGCCCCGAGCTTTCGCGCATACGCAGAAATTATTCCCGGCGCGTACGCGCAGACACACGCGCGCGTGGCAATAAAAATCTTCAATTTTTGCCGATGCGCGGGCATAAAAATTGCTCTCACAACCCGCAGCCGTCGAATCTGGCCGTATAACTGGGCGCGACGATAAAAATCACGAAACATTATACAGATTTGTCGGTCGAAGTGCTTTTACGACTTTTCACCGCGACGATGCTGCTCCCTTATGCGCATTCCCTTGCGTCTCTTTTCTCGCAAGACACACACACACACACGAGAGCAATACAGCGGCCCTTTTTATCCCCATAATTTAATTATCTCTCGGCGTCTTTACGAGCTTCACGGATGACGTCGGCGCGACTAGGAGTAGCTTTGGCAGTGGCGCCCGGCGCATAAATCCGCCCCGCTCTCGCGGAGGAGATATCGCGCGCTGCGGTGCACGGATATTCGCCATAAACGTCGCCGAGGCAGGCCAAGGATTCCAGGACGCCTCTTCGCCCCATTAGATTTATATGCAACGAGACGCCGCACCGCCGGCGCACTCTGCGCTCTCCCTGCCCTTGTGTGTGCGTATACGTGAACGGCAGTAGCGGGCTACTCTTGCGTGGTGCGAATGCCTTGCGGCCTGGACGCGCCTCGACGCCTTGCTGCGTTCGCTCGCCCGTGACATGGATGCTTCGTTTGAATTGTGCCAGCTTACGCGGCAGAGGCAGAGGTAAGGCGGGATTTTATCTGGAGTTCTAGGCTTACTTTTTTCTCGAGGTCTTACGATTGAGGTATTCTGGCATTCGGATTCTGTATACTCACGCATTGATTTTATTTTTCAGAAATCACTAGATGTAGGGAGAAGTTCATTTTGATGACTGTGACTGTAGAGCACAATCAATCGGGTCGCAGTTGAACAACAGCTCTGCTTACACGTGAGTAATCTCAAAATGTACCTAATTCTGATATACAATACCACATAACATATCTTACATCGCCAATTAAAGAGCTACTTCCACATATTACCTGTGACCAATCTGCCCTTCCGTTCGCACCCACGCTCGACTTTCTCACGCTTCGCGCGCTTGGGCTCGGCCATCGTTGCCTTCCTATTAATTAAAATCTGAAATAAAGAACGCGCTGGAGAGAAGCGCTTTACCATTAGCAGTAATTCAAAGGCTGTTCGTAATGGACGCAACACGTGCGTGAAGTGCGCGTGAGCGAGTTCGACTGACGATTCTGATGCGTCGAGAAAAAAAAACGCGCGAGAGTCGGCGCTCACGCGCAGTAGGTGATCTGTGTGATTCCGATTGTATACGCGCTGCTCCCCTTATTGCCCTTTTTTCGTGAAAGAGTATCGTTGTTTATTTCTGCTATAGTGTTCCATTCAACCGGCTGTCTATTATTTTTTAGTATATAAAAATACAGTAGCCTGGATGTACAATTATGCATTCACTAAAAACGGCTTTACCCTTTCAACTCAGTTTCGCCTCGCTCGAATCACAAGAGGGCCATCAATTCACACTTTCCGAAAAACAGCTCTCCCGAGTCCAGCACTAGCTCGCGCTTCCCCCAAATCCAAGTGATTTGAATAAAATCAATTTGCCCTTCGCTGCCGCTCTCTCTCTCTCTCTCTCTCTCTCATTTTTCTCGCTCCCTCTCTCACTTACATCGCACCGAAACTCTCCCTTGCACTGTTCACGCGGTATATACCTATAGGTATAGAGAGCCTCGAGCGGCAGCGACGGTGGTATTAAGCGAGCCCCTTTCACGCTCTGCCGCGACAGCCAGGTGGCGCGCACCGGAAGTGGCATTCCGATGTCCCCGATATGTCCTCCCGTGCGGTCGTACATTATTTCGCCGCGCCGCCATGTGCGCGTCCGACGTTAATGCGCGTGGGGGATGTGTATATATGTGTATGTGTAGGTAGCCAGTATGATACTCCTCTGCCGCGTGTAATATGGAAATGAGGTCGGTGTCTGCGTGGGGTCCGCGGACGCCGTGGAAAAAAGCAAGGTGACGGTGTATCGGGGATGAGCGATGTGTGAGAAGTCGAGGAGGGATCGCGTGCGCGGCTTTGTGTGGGAAAGATTAGAGGAGTGGACAGCGACGCGGTTCTTTTCTATTTGCTTGAGTATTATTGGAGGGAGGATATGATGAAGATGCGCGTGAGTTCAGTGGGGGTATTTTGATTTATAAGAAGATTTGTTGAAGAAGTGCGCTCGAGTGATAAATCTTGAATGGAAATACAGTCTGGAAAGCTGCTTTTCTCGTGATATATCTGTTATATATTCAATCAATATTTGATTTGGTCTCTTTGATTTTTCCATATACGTGAGTCATACTTTTTGTAACGGGGTTTTTAATGAATTTTGTGATGACTTTAGAAGTGATTTAAGCGTGCCATATTATAGTTAACACGTTTTCGGTACATAATTATATTTTCTAAAAATTTAATCATATATTTAAAACTTTTCGAGAAATTCATAACTTCATTATAGTTGCCTCTCATATTTTACATGATTTTATCACGCAAGTTTAAAGTTTTGATTGCATTTTAGTAAACATAATAATTTGGCGGACTGGTTTATTTTCATTCACTTTTTATCGAAACTCAATATTTATACCATTTACACCCATTTTGTAAAAACGTTCACTGTTTAAAGCCAAATGTTTATCAATGTTGATCGTCGAACAGTAAGTAAGAACAATTTATTAATTTACATTATTATTATCGATTATTATATTTATTCCATTTTTTATTATTTACGTACTTCAAGCGATGGCCTTTCCATGTAAATGCAATCCAAATATTTGACGAGCCCTCCTCAATGCAGCAACAAGCGTGAAAATCGGTCCAAACAATTCTCGCTATGAAAATAGCACTTTTTTCACCAAAATTTCCCTACGCGACGGGGGGTAACCATCGAAAACTATCCAAAACATCCGTGAACGGGAGATCATCGAAACGTGTCCGAGGGTCGCGACACCGAAACATTCAGCAAAAAGGGGGAGAGGATAAAGAGTCCGTTCGAAAAAAAAAACCCGAAGCGAATATAGAAGAACGAAAAAAAAGTGTAGGCAATGCGAACGAGCTAATGGGGGAGAATGGTCAAAACTCGACTAGCGGGGGAGAGGTTCTGTGGACACAATGCTGCAGCTCTCTCAATAGCCGAAAACGATAACAGAATATAACGCGCAACAATGCCGAGACAGCTCTCCCGTGTGTGACTGTACCGCGTAAATACACGCGCGCGCGCGGGGAGAAGTCCATCGTATTGTCGTTGGTCGGCGCATAATTGGCAGCGGCTCTGAGGTTTCGAGGAAAGCGGAGAAAAAGCAAGTCGCGCCGAGAGCACGTACGCGCACCCTTGCATTGACCGGGGCGTTCGCTCTTCTCTCTATTTCTTTTTTTTTTAGATTTCGCCCTGGAACTGTCGGCCGCGAGTGGCTCGCGTGTGTCGGATTAATCGGACATAACGAGCCGAGGTTTTGTTCGCAGTCAGTCATCGGGTGGATTTGCCGCTTTTTTCGGAGCGCCTTTCTCTCGTTGGTTTATTCGCTTATTGGCAGGAGGACAGGGGGAACATTGTTCGGCTTTTCTATTTTACGGGGATAAGGAGATTAGTTTCGTTTTAAGTTACTAATTATGCTGAGCCGAGTGGGATTTTCGAATACGTTGAGTTGATGCTCCGGTATCCGCTAGTCCGTTTTGTATTACGCGATTAACGGTTATGATGTACTCGTTAATTGCACGCGGATCATTGGAAATTACGAAATGAAGTTTGTTATATCAGTAATTTATTGTATCGAATCCACCGACTGGAGTATAGGCATAGCTTTATATCGATAGCCTCCACTCAATCTTTCCACATATACTAGCATCATATGATTCACGCGTTCTTCCACTACATTATACCCACGATTCCAGTCGACTAATTTCTCCAATAACCATCTTAATTTTTCCCGAGACTAATCCCCGGTCATTTCCGCTCAACATATCATTCTGGCGATAGAAAACAAGCGACTCGGCTCTTCCCCCTCGCATGTACTCCATTCGCCGACAGAAGCCGATCTCCACGTCGACTCCGAAAATTGCGTATTTATACCGCGCGCATAATCCGGCCATTTGGCAAGAGCGACTCCGCGAATGTATCCATCAATGCCGCGACGTTACCGGTTTCATTTTCCTACGCGAAGAGATATGCGCACCGACTCTGCGGAAGAAAAAAATGTACATGCATATACGCTTCCCATCCGGTCTGACCGTTTCTCAAATCGAGAGAAAGAGAGACCGAGGATATGGCTCAATTTTTTACGCGCAAAGGCGACGGGGTAGAGAGCGGCGGATGCCTTTCCCGGTGCTTAGTCAATCTTTTGTGTCCGGAATGCGCCGAAACGGACTGGGGAGAGAGAGAAAGAGAGAGAAATGAGAGTGGCCGGGACGCTGGACACTGGATAGAAAAATAAAGGAATCATGCAAATGTGTCGCGATTATCGACTTTTTATTCAAGAGTCGCGAGGGAATCGCCCTCTCGATTATTCCGCCTCTTCGGCTTTCACTTTTTTTTCGCGCTCTGTCGGAAGGGTTCTTTCTTTCTCTCTTATATGAGTTATTAGGTCGTTTTAGCCACCGCTTCTCTCCTACTGGGAATTTGAATGCAGACTATCAAAGATAGGGCTCATTTTTTTCGGTGCCAGCAGGTTTCCTCTTCTACTGTCGATGGAGAGGGAAATTGAGCTTTTTTGACGACTCATGCGTAGACTTAATCCATATGAATTTGTTATGTTGTTTGAATGAAGTTTGTAGATCCATCAGCCATCGTGTATTTTCAAGCAAAAACCCGCAATGATCTAATACAAGCCTAATTAATTAAATCTCAATTTGTCTCAATCAGTTGGAGAGCACGTCGTCGAGCAGCGGAGCAAAAAGCAAAATCCATCGATCGCGAGGCTAGTACGCGCGCGCGACTATGGTCTGCAATGTCGTTTCTTCCATTCCCGCTAAAATCTAATTCGATGATCGAACGCAATTATCCGGCTTGTCAATTAGCCGCTCGTGTTTGTCGTCCGTCTGCACGTGCTCGTACAAACAAACTCGCGAAGGCATTGGAAAAAAGGTGGAGGCGATCGAGCAAGTGTCTCATCTTGTCGTGCGGTAAAGTCGTTGTCGCGGAAAGAGGCAAATAAAACCGGTCGCCTCCGTCGGGAAGAGAAAGAGCTGCTGTGGAGTGTGCCGGAGTCGAAAGAATGCGATTCTTTTTCAATCAGCGAACGCGGAGGCTGGTTGATATGAGACGCTGATGCGTGTAGGGTTTCAAGTAAGAAAATATAAATACGGTTAAATTTTCATCAATCAATCTTTCAGTTTATATGCACAGTATACCGTATACAAGTCACAGCTGCATCAACCGGTCAGACTAATCCCACCCGCGCAACCTGAGCCTCCGAAACAGCCTAGAAGCACTCGTAAAGAGGCGCACAAAAGGTTCCTCGTAAAACCGCGATCGCGCTCACGCTGACTGAGCCGATCGAGATGCACGCGCCATTCTCGCGGCCACTTGCCACGTATATATATATATATATATATATATATATATATAGTCGTATGTAGTCCCGCATGAGTCTCTCTCTACCTTTGGGGCTTATGTGCTTTATGCGCTTGACCCCAACGTATCTTTTGTGCGACTCGACGCCGCGCCTTTTGTCCACTGCACGTCTCGGCCTGTAGGTTTAATGTGGCCAGTGCTCCTGCTCTCGTTGTTTTGTCATTTTTTTGGTACACGCATGCTTTTTTGCGCTCATACGCGGAGAAGCATTGTGTGCGAACATTTTGCTTTGATGCTTTATTGCCAGTCAGAGTGCGAATGGAATATTGATTAGCTTGCATGATTTTTCGTATTTTCGTGGGTGAGAAAAAAGCCGAGAAAAAATTTCGTACATTACGCGCTCCACGAGATTTGTATGCGTTTGTTATACTTTTGTCGCATCGGGCATAGAGCAGAGCAGGAATTTTTTTCTCTCTCCTGACGTTTGTGAATCTGCCGCGCTCGAGATGATAAAGTGGTATGATACGGGCGGTGGCGTATACACCGCATGCTTCCATAAGAAATGAGAAATTTTTTGCTAGATTTGATACGTCTGCGCTGCGCTATTCATAAATGACATTTGTATATATGTCGCGTTTATTTCTCGCGTGTGTGTCTAAAAAATGGTATCGGGGCATAACATGCTCGCGCTTAATGGATCGGCAACGAGAAGTAATTTTTTCAAACAAAATGGATGGTTCTGCCTATGAGATGATTGAACTCTGGTAGAGTAAAAACAGCCGTTTAATAAGCGAAACTCGATGAATTAATTCAATCGGAGGGCCTTTTCAAAAGCTCGCGCGCAACGAGCCGCTTCGCTAACGTCCGCTCGTACGAATTCCAACGATTTCATTTGGCGACTGGATGGCAAGTTACGCCCTCGATTTCGAGGCACTTCTCCTTTTTTCGACTTTAATCCGCGGAGTTTCCCACCGGCTGCGCGAATAAAATCGGCCGAAGGTGCCAATATACACGCGTGCGGCCCTTTGTAATTGGACTGGCTGGAATGAAGGCGACGATGGCGTCGGAAAAGAGTGAGAGATAGCGGGACTCGTAATCGCCGCACGATTACGACGGAATTCGACGGCGAGCTTTCGTTTTATTATGCGCGGGGTGTAGCGTCGATTGGATTGGAAAAAATGCGCCGGTAAGAGCACGCATTTACATTCTTCACGCCCCGTACTGTTGACGAAATTAAAGACTATACAGCGCGTCGCTTTTATTAAAACAACGCTCGGTCGCATGCTAATGTATGCTTTCGCGTATGTGAGTGTCGTTTACGCGAGGTGATGATGGCGATCGTTGCTTTTATTGCGGCTCTAATGGTTTTGGAATTTGAAACGCATTTTAATAAGAAACTTTGAATGCAACTGAACATTTTCTGTATATTAAAAGCCTTACAACAACGCTGAAAAGTACAGTGAGTTGAGTATAATTACTAACGCGTTTTGTATTAGGTGGGATTAGTATCTATACAGATAAGCATCTGGAACTGGTTGCACACCCCACAATTTTTCTAGCGTGAAAATGCCGAGCAAATCGTCGCTGGAGATGAATAATTAAATCGAGAGCGACAATCGGGAACTTCCCACGTCAGCTGGTATGTGCCTCAGCTCATCTTTTTACTATCAGATGGAGTCGCGTGCCAGTCATGTACTCACGCATAATTACGCGTCGCGCGAGGAGATAATATGCTAACAAGGTACGTGCGCAGTTTAATGCTATGTGTGAATCCCGCTGGATATGAATTCTCGTCACCGAGTGACTAACACTTCCGAGTTCGAGCCCCGAAAATTTCCGCCCTTATGAAATTCCGCGAGTACACGCCTTTCAAATACTTAATTACGAAACTGCTTGAGCAATTTAAAAAAATTTTCGATTTTTGCACGCTCTTATCGATATACACTAGCATAGACTTGCATTCAGAGTCGTCGTGATATTCGAATCCATTGAATGCCTCCGCTGAAACAATAAATCCCGTTGAACAGCGCAGAAGGTGCGGATTATTCCTAATTAGCTAATTAGCGTGACTTTAAAATCTCGAGGAATAATAAAACTCGGCGATTCCTTATTCCGCGCATTATCGCAACTCGAGAATATGAAAGGGCTGTAAGAAAAAGGAGGGACAAACAAGTTTTCGGGGAACAAGGGCGCGAGCGATGGAAAGTTCGACTCGAGACAGACGCTCGTAAAATCTGCAAAGGCGCACAGCCGCAATAATTAGTTTCTCGCGAATGCCCGCGCTCGGTGGGCTTTTAATTGTTACCATTAAAACGCGCTGCTGCAGCAGTCGCCCGCGAAAAAGAACCTGCTCTCTTCTTTGCCAAGTAATGGCGACAGATAAAACGAACCCCAGTCTCTTCTGATCGGGAGATGCGCTCGCAATCTTTCCCTGCCTCTCTGATTCTCTTTTCATTTTTTCTGAGCAAGCTTTTATAACCTCCATTGTATTTCTTCTGGATTTGTTTATCATCCATCGGGGAGATGCTCGGTAATTTTTTTTAATAAAAATCATCGCGTGAGTCGATGGCCGTGTTACATGCGCATGATTCATACAATTTAGAAAGTATAAGCCAGAATCGATCATATGGAAAGATCAGTTCACTGTGGCGTAAGAAAATTTTCACTCTATATCCATAACGAGCCGCCGAAACCTTCCCGTGTATTGATAAAAATTTTTTAAAAGATTGCATCTTTCGGTTATCTCTCCCGCATACCAGTCCAACCTCAAGAAACGTCGTTACTACGGCTTTGCATAAGTTTGAACTCGGGTCATAGTGTCTCATTCCCTATTATACAATACAACACGTCGTCGGGGTCAGCAAGAGACGACCATTTCAAACGCGTGCGCGTGTCAGTTATCAGCGTGAAGAGATATAAATCAACGCTGCGTTATATTGGCTCTTCGCTTTGAGAAAACACTGGCAGTTCCAAATCCATTAGGTCCTTATTCACGTCTCTGACCGCAGCAGCTCATATTCTTCGCTTCTTTTCTTCGCGTGTTGTAGGTACTGTAGCGCGGCTCACTCACTTCTCGGGTATGCGAGCCCGGGTATTGTGCGTATAGTCGGGTCGATCGTTAAAAAAATATGCGGCCGGCGATTCGGAAAAATTTCTCCGCAAGATAACGATCGCTGGCAGAGCAAACGTATGATTTGTACGATGTGTATTGGTAATGAGCCGTCGCATTCTCGGACGATGCGTGTGTACCTAACGCGCGACTGGGTCCTTTCAGCCGCGCGCTCGAATCAATTTTTCTCGGGGCCCGTTGATGTTGTTGCAGCTGCGCGTCCTCTTGTTGAGGAAACATTCCTTGGGAGAGGGAAAACGAGACGTTAGAGCTTGTATACTGTGCGACTCGTGCATGCATTATAGGCCTATGCGTAAGTGGAATTGTATGGGCATTATATTGTGATAGACGGATTGGAGTTTATTAATTCCATGACGTCGTCGTCGTGTGTAGCGGGTCGGATAAGTGTAATGAATTGAAGGGTCAGCAATTGGCTTTGGGTGATTTTAATATTAATGTAGTGAATCCGTTATAGAGTGTTATTCTCCTGTATTCCTTTATTCCTAAAATTTGATTTATTTGTTGTTTTTATTTGCTCAACGAATCATTGTTTATGTTGTAGTAGATCATTCAGTTATATTTTCGATCATTTTGTCTTCAATGTCGAGTTCGAACGATAAATCATTCACTCGTAAATCAGACACTGTAGAGAATCCATAATGCGTACGTATCGATTTTTTAAACAAAATGTAATGTGCAATCACAACTTATTATCATGGGTTGTGGCGTAATGGAACACTATGTAGTAAGATGCATTTCTTATGTATTATTAAAACCCCTTGTAATATGCGTATTAACGACCGCCTTTGATCATTTATTTATCTACCAGAATTGACCTTAACATCATCGCTCAAGTAACGTTGCAATTGGCGGTCAAGAAAATTCACGAAACGTTAAAATTTGCGAAAAAACTATGCGATTGAATCAACCTTTTTAAAAGTGAAAATTCATCTATTATGTAATTTTAATCTTATTAGTCTTCTTTATCAGAAAGATCTCGTCGAGAATATAATAAATATCATCATAATTCTCTGGATTCATCTTTCGGCAGAGCCTACACAAAGAACTGTCGAACCCAAAAAAAGTTTTTAATGAAGACGAGTCACGACAGTCCGTATCGGGTCCTCCTTTATATCGGTATCGCCCTCTGTTTTCATTCGAAAGCAGAAGGAGGAAAACTGGTTCGACAAAACTCAGTAACGTATCTGTCACACACTCGGTCGTTGTAAATGCGTCTAATAGAAAAGAAGAAGACGCCACAGCCTAGGAGGAGACACGACATTGTAGAAAGAAGAGAGTGAGAGGGCGGTTACAGGCGTAAAAAAAGGCTCTTAATACCTATACGGTCGCATTGGGCCTAACTGATCGCCGTGCATTCGTCCAGAAGATTCCCATGAACGGGGCGTCGCTGTGTCTGCCTCGGCTCGTCTCCTCTTCTTTATTCTTCCCGAGGTTTTCGACTCCGAGGCGCTCACACGTCTGGATATACAGCATATATGCATTCGATGTAGGCACCTTCGACGTCAAAATGCGCGCCGATGGTGGCTGTGCGCCTTTGTCGCGAGGTGATTCAACCTGCCCGGAATCGGGTCACGTGACAATGGATCGATTTGGTGCACTTGCGCCGCTCTCCCTCTGATGCACTGCATATAACACACAACATATATATGTATATAGACGTTGCTCGTCCCTCCTCGTATCTGATGGCACACAATACGCCGTGTCTTCGGAACCTCCTCGATCACGCGGGCCTAAGCTCTCGGCATAATGCGAGTGTGTTCGTTCCATTCATGCGGCATAATGGATTATATAATATAAGAAGGATAGCCCCATTGATTTTCAAATGGGAGATGTTTATTTAGCGAGGGGGAGTCTTTCGTATGTACGACGCCAGCCGAGGGATTTATAGGCGAGTTTTTTTTTCTCTTCATCAAGCAGGGATTAAGTTTTCGCTTTTCGCTTTTCTTTCTAGCACTGTTTTTTTGCTCTTTCATCAGCTTAATGGATTGCTGTTGTGAAAAGCGTGAACTATGAATAAATTCGTTTGCAATGGTCCGTCAATTTGGCTTGCGTTGATACTTGGATACAGGAGCATCGCAATGAGCACGTATTACTTTATCGGTCATAAATATTATCCCAGACTATCCGATAGGTGCAAACAAAACAAACTAGTAAATCGCCCTAGTACTCCCAATAATCTGCGAGAATGAATCGCTCTAAGGTTTCAAGATCGCAACCCCAATCCTTCATCGCCCTCGAGGAGCTCTTAATACATACGAATGTCGTCGGTGTCATCAACGCTTCGAGCAAAGCGATCGAGATTCAAGCGAGGCACGATCCGACATGTAGGTGTCGAGGGGATGGAGAAAAAAGAGGACATCGCCGACGATCTAAAAATCCGTCGCAGGTGGATGTGCACGAGAGCGGGAACGTGACCACGCACAGGATCTTGCGATAATCCGTCGACGACCGGGACTTTCAATGGGCTCGCACAATGCAGATGAAAAAAACGCGCGCCAGCTAGATCGTGATGTGTTACGAAGTTGGGCTGTAACATGCGGGCGTGTATTGTACGCATACTGTCTTATGATATGTTTTTGTTGCTCACTGCCTTTTTTGCTTGACCTCCTGGACTGGGCAATTGACTTTTTATTATGAATCGTGGGAAGGATGTCAGTCGTATATTTTTTTTTTAAACCGCGCATGCATCGAGCTTGGCTTTTTTCGAGATTTCCCGGGATTCAAATTAATCGTGAATCTGGCTCGACTACTATTACGCGCCTCAGACTAGAAGTCTCGCTTTCCCCACTCGAGCGCTTAATTGAGAATGCGCTTCGATCATACTCGATGGAAATGAAAAAAAGCGCCGAACCCCCGTGTATTTACTCTTTTTTGTTCATTCACTCCCGTCGGTACTCGCTTTTTTTCGTTTTCACCGGCGGCGACTGAAAACGCGTACACGCGCGCGCGGTCTCTTTGCTTTTTTTATTGTCTCGCGTCGAGTGGTACTTTTTGCCGATAGATAGACTGCAGCAGCAGCAAGTGCAACGCAAGCATTTTTCGGCTGCCGAACGCCCTAGAGAAAATTTTAACTTAGCTTAATCAAAAGCGATATTACTGCACGTTATATCGAGTGTTCATAATGTATCGCGTCGGCGGCGCGGGGGTTGGTAAAAGGGTGCACGCAATTTCCCGGTGGGTTCCTGCATTTTTGCCAGATTTTTGGACAAATATTTGCTACCTTCTGCTGCAGGAATAACGAGGGGATGCGATGCTGAATATTAGCCGATGTAACGTGTCTGGTTAACCCCAACCTCGACTACTCGCTCGTATAAAACACTCTCATTAAAATAAAGCAGTTAATATGGAGTCTCGTCATCAGTTTCAAATTACACCTGTCGTCGAAAAGCCGCATACGTTTTTAATTGCTTGTCCCTTGTCGCTATGTGCGCTGAAAAAATGATAAAAATTTCACGTCGCGAAAGAGCTTTTTCGAAAAAACCGACAACACTCCAGCCGCCTCTCCGCTGCATTTCCAAAAAAGCGTGGGTGCGAAAAGTTTCCGCAACGCCGCGCCCGCCGACGAAATTATTAATCACCGCGTTACAAAGCCCGGCGTGTTACATTGCGCGATACACCTCCCCCTCTTGTCGCTCGGCATTTTACACCGCGCCGACTTTTCCAATTTTCTCGCGCCCGCTCAATTTCGCGCCTGAAAATCGCGATGCGTGAATTGTCGCTGAAAAAGGCGCAAACCCGCGCGCGTTGAATTACATCGATAAAAAATGCAATGAAAAAAAGGGCCGCGTCGAGAGATAGCGTCGCCCTTTTCGCTGTCCGGCGGTCGCGTCGACAAAAGGTCCGATGCAGCGGCGCGTGCGAGATGTCGAGCTGTAAAGGCGGAACCGGCTGCGCGTGTGTATGTCGACGAGAGAATGGACACTGGCGAGAAAGTGGACAGCCGCGCAGTATTAAAATTTTTTACGACCCAAGGGCTCGCCCGCGCGCTCTGATTAACTCCCTTTCTCCCTTTTCTCCACGGCTTTTTTTGGCCTTCTCGCTTTTCCTGCAGTCTGCGCGTCCAATCTCTTTCTGTATACTTCGTTTGACTCTCGTTTTTCGAGCTCTTTTGTTTTCGACGAGCTTTTCATCGTTGTGAAGCGACGACGCTTTGCGTAAATATTGTAGAATGATTTGAAAACTGCGATAAACAAAACTTGCACTAGAAAGTGATTTCTGAAAGAATCCAAAGAACCGCTTCCGAGAAAATAGTATAATCCTACTATAGTAAAAAAAGCAACAAGCCGTTTACAGGTAATTTTGCCGATCTTTATTATACCCCTGCATTCTCGAGAAGGGGGTCGCTCACTTGGTTGCACGCAATGCACGCGCTCCGTTAATAAACGGCATCTGTCACAAAGCACTGCATTTCGTATTTCATGCTTTATGCGTCCCGCCAGCCTTGCAGTAGCTCAGCGTCGGTTTACGTCCCGGTTTATGCTTCGCACCGTACGTGCGCCGCTGACTCGCGCTCGTATAATTGTACAGCGCCGCCCGCGCTAATCGTCAAAAGAATCCCGGCGCAGCTGTGTTAAAGGATAGGCCTCGAGCCGTCGCGTCTGCATGAAAAATTTCGCGTTTCATAATTCTTTTTATCGTTGACGAATATTACTGATGATATTTACTGACGATTTGTTCGAGGATTTGTTTTGGGGTAAAATTACGATATATCTTGAACAGCACTTTGGCAACTGCACTCTCGATCCTGCATAAAACATTAGACACCCGCCGCGTTATAATCTACCGATATTTCAGATATGCAAATGAGAGCAAATCTCGCTGTATTTCTTAAAACTTCCTCGACGATTGGTCTTCTGGCCATTGGGAGATGCTGCGAATCCGCGTTAGGAACCAAAAACTTTTCTAATTCAATTTCCCTTGGTGCATCTAAGCTCGCTGCGGAAATTACACAAGTTTTCGCGACTTCCAGTCGAGAGCAACTCGCCCATTGTTGGTTCTGTCCGCAGAAAATATGTAAGATGTTTGCTCGCCGTCTTTGCATGAGATTTCCTTTAGCGGCGAGCTGGTCGTACTCGTACATCGCTATAATATATCTTTGCCTTTTGGACTACGCAAGTTTCTTTGGCGAAAGTTATGCTGCTCTTATAAAAATAAAGAAATTTCGGACTAAAACTACGAGCATGATTTAATTTTTGAATTTACTTGCACCACTTCAGAAGTTTAAATGTCGTTCGCTGAATAGCTATATGGGGGCAAATCTTGGAAGCCTTTACGAAGCCGAGCACCATCAAGAAGTTTAACATAAATTTTATTGCATTCCCTTGTAATCCTACTAAATTTACGCCACCGCAGAGAAGCAATTCATTCGGTTGCAGACATGAGAGAGATCCCAGCAGGAAAAAATTGCTTCTTCAGTTCCTTCAGTTCGTTGAAAAAAGGAGGACTTCACAAATCCTTCGTTCGTGCCGAACGAGGAATGTAAATTTCGAGTCTTCCTCTCATCCACATATACGCACCTCCGAACGGTTGCGCATATTTCTCTCGGGGCCTGCAGTCAAAAATAAGCGTTTCGTCGACTTCAAAGTTCGCAAGTGATAAAGGTCGAGTATATAGGCTGTGCGGATTGAGCGCACCGCACGGCAAGTATATCGAGGTGACCGCGAAGTCGCTCGTATGTCGCCCGAGTTTATCGCGCCGACTTCTCGGTAAGCGGCTCTTTCGCACCGCAAAAGCGCATGCACGGTATATACGCGTGTGCGTAAGTTACGTACTTTGTCCGCCGGTTTTTTCTGCAGCAAGGTCGGGATTGGCTTTTTTACTTTGATCATCCGATTTCGTTTGTTTGGACCGGGAATCGACCGCCGCTCTTAGTTTGCATTTATTGTAATACAGCGAGCTACCAGGTACTTCGAGGTGCTAATTTATTCATGCGTTCATAAATCATGAGTGTAAGGCAGCGGGAAAAAGAAATTAATTGTCTTTGTCTTGACTACTGGTTCTGTCCGCAGGGAGAGAGAGTCACGAGAAATGAATTATTCTTTAGCTAAATTGAAATACTGAATTAACGCAAAGCAAAACTGGCTGTCGGCATATTTTTTGCATTATTCACGCGTGCAGTCGCGTCGTTAATAATTCAGTTTTATTGTTTCCAAAAATAAAAGAACGCCAGAGCTCGGTTAAAAATCGAATAAATCCGCAACTCTCTCGGCGGTAATTTTCGCACGGAGGCGCGCGCATTACAGTAGTGCGGCGATCAATTATTCAAAGTCTCACGCGCCCACAGCGCGAAAGCCGCGAGGGCGCGTACGGTAGCCGCGTGCGCGGTAGCCCTTTGCCGGGCGACCGCAAATTAGCGGCTGCGGCTAGTACGCGAGATAGAGACGGAGCGAAAAAGGACGCTGTGCGAGCGGAAGTCACTTTAATCGAAGCGGGCCAGTTCAAGGCGTGCGGAGACGAAGGCGAAAGCTACCGCGCGCGGCTTGAAACTGCTTATTTATTTAACGCCACATTCAATTACGACGGCCGACCGCAAAGACGATTGCAGCGCGGACGACGCTATTTGCATGTTAATGTTTGTCAGCGACAGCGGCGCGGGTGGCGTAGTAGTGTGTACAATGGAACTGGAGATTGCGGCCGCGCGGGATTCTTTATTCGCGCGCGCAGCCGACCGCGGCGCTGTTTAATTTGGAAGTATTGTGCGTGTCTTTGTTTAATCGAGTTGTCGCCGTGATGAAGGAAGGAATTGTTCCGCTGATGCCTCCTGACGGAGCTGCGTGAGTTGTGCACTCTGGGAATTTTTCGTTCTCCTTTAAAAAATTTCTTCGCTCAGCTCTTTCGTCGGTCCAACTTTTCCTCGTCGAAAAATCATACGGCCAAAGTTGAAAAACGCTCGCTCGGAAGGAGAGGAAAGAAAAAGCAAAAAAAGCAACAAGCTGTTAGCTCGTCAGGGGGAGAAATCGAAGGAAGAAGCTCTCTTCTTTTTCGCGCTCTCGCCGGCCAGAAAGTGCATAGCCAAGCAAAAAAGGCGAGGCTCCCCCTCCGCGTCGTTCTCGCTAAAAAGATCCTCGTCCTCGATGCTCGCAGAGAAGGCGGCAAAGGCAAAGCCAGGCAAGCGGTAAGAAGAGCTCGCGCTGATATACATAGGCATCCTCGCCCAGCGAGTCGAGTTTTCCTTTGAAGATCGTCCCGCCGAATTTCCATCGCGCAGCGTCTCGATCTGTGTACGCTATCTCGCGCGAGGGTGGTTTCTTTTCAAATTCTCAGCGCCGCTCCTGCGGCCATTATAGCGTAGCCGTAGGGCGTCCCGCGCGCGCGCTGCGGATGGGGTTGCCTACTACTGCACGCTCTCCCCGCTGCCGGAAGAGTCGATTGTTGACCGAAAAGTCGCCAATTTAAAAGAGCCCCCGGCGCAGCGACGGCTGCCGCTGCCTTCTTTTCCTCTCGCCGACAAACAGAGTATACAGGATCCGCACTCGGAAAATTGAAAGCAGCGGGAGAATTGACTCGGCGAAGCGAGTAAATATGTCGTTAGAGGATGTTTACAGCGAGATTATTGTCGGTGGCACATCTCGCGCTCTCCTAGCCCCCGGGCACGGCCAACTCTGCTCTGCTGCTGTCCACGCGCACGTCGCACTCGAGGCGACCGGTATTTTATCAGTTTTATTCGAGGAAAAAGACAGTATCGCTAAGCGCTCGCCTCGGGCGTGTCTTTTATGGACGGAAATAATCCTCGCAGTGTGTACGACAGGACGTTACATCACTCGTCCCTGTATACTGTATAGTTGTGTTATGTCAGAGGAGAATTTTGCTGGGCGCGATTTGTCAAATCCAGTGTAGAGCTAACTACTGAAATTAATATTGTTAAGTTAACAATGCATATAATTCTATTCTCCCATCAATATTAAAATGCAGAAGGCAATAAATACGATCCAATCGTTCAGTTCATTCGAAACCAACGAAACAGACGCTTTTCCCCCCGCAGTTCTCTCAGCAGCAAAACCAATAACGCCGCCCATATATCCCCGAGACTTAGAGACAGCTAAAAGACAGGGACGCGGCAAAATGAAAAGCCAGATAAGATAAGCGCGAGCCCGCAGGTCCGGTGCTGCTGCAACTGGAGCAAAAAGAAGCCACGTGCGCATCGAAAGGAAAAAAGATTGCCGAAAAAGAGCGAGAGCCAAAGATATACAGTGCAGCAACGGCAGTTACGGCTCGCTAAATCCCGAAGGGCCGGCGCCTTGTTTTACTTTTAAACTTCCGTCGGCGCGTATATATCACCGGACCGGTCGGTAGGTACACAGTACGCACGCGCATGTATATACACAGGCAGACAGCGGTCAGCTCTGCATAGATAGATACGCCGAGTGCGTCTCTCTCTCTCTCTCTCTCTCTCCCTATAAAATACGTCCGAGCCATTAATCCCGAATAGAAGGAAAATATTCAGCTCTCGCGCGCGCTCGCGCAAAACGACCACGTACTCCACTTTCTCATCCTCTCATTTTTCTCTCTATCTCTCTCCATACCGCTCTCGGAGCTTAATATGAATACAAAAGCAATTCCGTGCTGCGTCTATTATTTATCGCGTAACGCGCGAATCGTCGTCCCTTCGGACAAAGTGGACCGCCGCTGTGTGGATACGTGCAAATGTGTGCGTATCGCGCGTCAAAGGGACACTCTCCGCATCACGCACGAGCGATGACGAACACCGCAAAGGGATTATCGCCTCTTGCTTTATTTGCGCGTTGACTTCTTTCGGCTTCTACCCGTGTATGTGCAGCTCCGGCTGCATTCATCGAGCGGAAAACGTTTAGCGGAGCGTTGTAAGCCCCGATATCTGGTAAAATCTTGCTGGACATGTGCGTGTTTGCAAAATGATCGGTGCGAGCGTGCAGCTCGATTGTTGGGAAAATTTGTCGCGCCTCTGGCTCTCGTCGATATTGTGGATGTATCCCTTTGAAGGGACACTGCGGTGACGTTTTTTTAGTTTGCGCGCTTTCATTCGAATTTATTCGACTCTGCCAGATGTAAATTTCGTTACGGACGCGTTGATGGTCAGTTTTGTTTGCGGCGATGGATTCGTTTTTAAAAGTTTATTTCGTAGTCAGGTCCGTTGAAAACAGTTTCTCGCGTAGTCGTCGGGATTCAAAAAGAAGGACGAAAACCTCTAGCCCGAAATTATACTCGTCGCGATTCAGCGTGAACGGGTAAAAGCGTTCCCGCCCACCGAAAACTTTTTACTACAAATGAAAACGGCGAAAGTCCCGCGCAACTGCCACTGCATAAATTCCGCAAGAAACACCATAGCGAGAGAGAGAAAGAGCGCAGATACCTCAGTTTGCAGCGACGCTCCAAAGTCTCTATCGTTTTACAACAGGCGAACGCAGTGCTGGAAAAAGCCCGAGCTAGTAGCGCGTCCCTCGCACACCGTTTCGCGCGACTACTCCATAAACAAAAGCGGCTCGTAGCGTAGATCGCAACGGGCGATTCTTCTCTCGACGCCCCCAAAATCCTCGTCGCAAGAGACTAGCGCGCGCACCATAACCATATCGACTGCCTCGTTGCTGTCGTCCTCCTGATTACTCGAAAACGCGCGCAGTCCTTACTCTCCGTCCGAAGATAAACTAATCCCCGTAACCGTCGGCGTTACGTTTTAACGGTGATTGCGTCACAACCCTTTGGCCCCGGCTTCTCGTTCGGACAGGCGGCGCATCACACTTATCTCTCTCTCTCTCTCTCTCTCTGTCTCCCTCTCGATGGGAGGAGGTACGCGGATTTCGGGCTTCGTGTACGTGTGCCCCGCACACTGGCGCTTGTTAACGGGCATTGTTAATTTGATTCGCAGTCTCGAGGCATCGACGAGACAACGACGACGACGACAGTGTTCTCGTGATTAGACGACGAGGACACGACGCGCCGTGCGCTGTGTATACGCGTGTAGAGCCTCGACTGATGAGGATTGCCAGGGCGAGGGGATAAGTCCTCGGGACGACGACGTCGTGGCGGACGGTGCAAAATCGCCGATTTATACCGGGTGTACCGTGGGATTACAGACGATGAGACGACCTCAGCAGGGGATGCGCGTCGAAAAAGAAATCGCGCGGACATGCAAATTGAAGAGATGCTGGATTAACTTTTACGAGGACGAGGGGGGATGGAACGTTTTCGGGTTTCGTTTAATACGAGGTTGCGGTGTGTTGAAACTGGATAATTTTTTAATGAAATCAATCAATTCGGTATAAAGTTAAACAGTACGTACGGTGTCCGTTTATTTAAAAGCTCGAAAATAAATGTTTGTCTTCGATGCGATCGGCCAGCAGCTTCGCCTCCAGTTATACAGCGCCCGGCTGCGTATCAACAAAGCCAACACATCAATCGCGGGCTGTCGCACATATAGCGTCCCTCCGCAAAGGGATGCGTTGCGCAGAATGACGAAAAGAGAAATCGAGAGGGAGCAGTAAAGCGATCGGCAGATTATCGAACAAGTCCCAGCAGCGAAAGGTGCCCGAGGCTTGGTCGCGGTAATCCTCTATCCCTCTCCGTACTCGCGTGTGTGCGCAGAGAGACGACTGCGCCAGCATAGGTGCCCGGGGCGCTGAGTCTGCGCCTGTCATCGGTGTCCGAGTTAATTGCCATTTCCATGCTCGAATAAATTAATCAACTTGGCTGTGCGCGTGGGTCTGTCTGCGACGTATCGGTGACGATTTCGCGGCGCGAGCTCCTGGTCAGTTTCGTTCGACCGTCCTCTGCTGCGTTATTTTTCTGCTGCTGTCGTTGAACCAACTCAGCTGCGCATAACGTGTTGAATAAATCTGGCTAGGTGTGACTCTGGCACGAGAGACGTTTACGTAAGCAACATTCAGAGAAGGGTATTTGCTGTGTTTTTAGGCGTGGGTTTCGTTGTCCATGACACTACCTATGAGGGATGGAAAGAGAATACTAATTTTATTTATTTTACGAAAATAATTTGTCTTTGGTGTTCGGTGAACACGGCGGACCATAGCGAACCCATACCACTTATTCCACCATATATATTAAAATGGTGATGGTCAACGTGCGTGACGCGTATTTTTTTCGTGACGGTTCTGGTTGCGCATTTTTGTCTTTTATTTCATCGAGATAGCAACTGGGTTTGTATTTTTGTTTCATTCATCTTGTCCAGAGAAAAATGATTGACACTGCCGGTTTTCCACAAATTTAGCTTGAAAAAAGAAAAACAATTTCAACTGACATCAAATTCATTCCACAGTTCTATTTTTTGCCATTTTTAGAAGGCAAGCTTGACAGGAAACCGAAGTGGTCGCATCCATTATAATTACCAATAAAATCTGCTTTCTAAAGAATAGAATATCTAACTTGAATATACTAATCAACTTAACCTATATCAACTACAATGGCCAATAAATAACGTAAGGGTGACACCTACGTAAATTAGCGCGAAACCCCGAGAGGCTCGACTCGTCATAAGCCGAAACCAATAACATACACTTCACTGGAGATAATTAAAGACGCAAGGCGGCGAATATCCGCTGATCCTATAATGGCATTTGCACATAAATTTCTCTATACACACGCACCCCGGGAAACGACTGAACAAAGCTTTACAAATTTTCTCGCCTCTTAATAGACAATCGTCTTTTGTCAATTTCATATCACCTAATCCTTCGGCTCGCGGTAAATCCTTGCGTTCGTCTCGAGTGCGTAGATCCAGGGAAAAAGAGAAAGACAGATGATTTATTCAGTGGGAGTTGCTCTCGCATGGGAGCGGCTCATGCATAACAAAGGTATGCGCTTACGCGACTTAAGGGTGTGTGATTTGCTTGCGAAATAATTTACCGAATATACGGAGACGCGCGATCGGTCTCATGGATAGATTACACGGATTAGAGGGATTCATATGAAAGTATAATCTAAGTCCATGTTTTCAAACATTGTCGTACGAAGTGCTTATTTCATCGCGAGCTTATAGAGAAGTGATTATAGAATAATACAATACTAGAATATTAAATTATAAATGCATTGTTTTTACTACATTGATCGATCTCGATGATAACAGTTGACACAAGCACATCAACCATTCATTCGATATATCGCTCGGATAATTCATCGGCATTTAATAAAGCGTTCAGAATTGCATTACGCAAGCAAATTTACATGCACAAAGCTAACACGACCAGTGCGCACAATACCAAACAAAAACCAGTCACGCATGAAATAACCATCGAGAAAGATATTTATATTTGAAGAATACATGTGCGCATATTCGTATAATGCTAGGAAAATCCCCCGCGATACGCCCCGTCCGAAAATCCACGCGTGTCGCATGACGGAGTGTCGTTATTAATCTCCGGACCAGTCTCTGTACACTCCCCCCCCCCCCTCCGATATATATCCGTTTTCGGCAGACACACGCGGCGAGCTCGCGCGAGCTTTCCGGATATACTTTCGTAAATTGCTATCTGGCTCTCGTACGCGCGCTCCTGTAACGGCGCGTCATTACTCCGTCGGCAATTAATCCGACACCGTGCGCGCGGGCGACCGTCAGAAGAGAGCGAGCGAGAGAGGAATCCTGTGTATAATGTTACAAATGACATCGACGCGGAGTTCGGGAGCTCTGTGTGCGTGTGTGTAAGGGAGATCCATTAGCCGCTCGCCGAGTGCGATGTCATTAGCTTTCGCGCGCCTAAACCGGTCATTAGTCGCGATTTTGGCCTTTTTCTTCGGTTCTTGATCGATCGCGTGCTTTATTGTCCTCGCGAGCGAGCGGGGATTGAGCCGCTAAGCCTCTCGCCTGCTCAGCTTTTGTTCTGTACTTAGCGAGACAAAGCTTTCGAGCGATTTTTTTTTTTAAGTTTGGAAACACGTAAGCCAATGGATGAGTGTTGCAAATATTCGAACGTATGTGTAAAGAAATATTTCATCCCCGGAATACCTTTTGACAAAACAAGTCGCGCGACTGAACCCGAAGAAAGTTATCTGAATTAATCGGAATAAAGGCCTCGCCGCGATTTTCGCAGTCGCGCCATTTGTAAGATGAAGCACACCGCCGGAAGCAAGCGGCTGCTCGTCTCTTTTCTTCTCAATCCACTTGGAACTCGGAATATATATCAATCCCGCGCGTGTATAACATTGAAACTCTCGCCCGGGGGCGGCGAAGCAATCCTTTCAAATCCTCTCGGGACCATTTTTCTAATTTTATGCTCGCTACCTCTCCGCGCTTGCTCGTCGTTTTTACTGTACGTGTATGTATGTGTGTACCGAAAGGAGATATACCACCGCGTGTGGGTTAGGTTTTAGACGCGCCGCTAGCACTCTCACGCGGATTTATTCTTACCGCCGCCGTTGCTCATCCTGCGTGCGTCGCCTCTTTGCGTATTAGGCCGAGTCAAAGGAGGATTCGCTGAGACGAGAGCCGCTTTTGGGTATGAAATTATCTTGCTTCGATGCGCTGACGTGCCGCAGACGAACCTTTCTATTGTCGAGTTTACTCCGCATGGTAACGTGTCCTGTTTGTTTGGGAAATGATTTTCTGATCCTTTTTCGTTTTTCTATTGTCTTGGTAATCGCATTTACGAAGTATAATGAATTTCCAATCTCAGAGAATTCAAAATCTCATTATAGCGACTTCGGAATCTAATCATTTCGCAAGCTCTTTCGATGGTTGACTATACGTATACGTTCTGTAAACGTCGAATCGGACACAACCCCTTCGTGAATAATTCATGCGCGTCGCTGGGACGCTCTTTCGATTATATCCCCATACTGCAGTGCAAAAACAGAAACACCAGTCAAATTTTTAATTAACATCTACCTGTTTACATAACTTAATATACCATGCATTATTAAGCTTTTAATATACCCCTTTTTTATTGGAAACTAAAACGTTGCAAGATTTTCAGCGTAATTGAAAATTGAAACTTTCTCTAGACCCTGCGCATCAAACTGTCATTAGATTGAGCCCACATCCCAAATATACTCGCCCGAGATTTCGCGCGGCCAGTGTGGTCGGCTCGGATCCACTCTGGGATTAGGCTCCCGTCCCAGCGTAAAACTCCGATTTTTTCCCGAATTTCGGTGCGCCTCGGCCGGCAAATCCCATATCCGATAACGATGATTCGATATAGAGTTGTCGCGCCGCTGCGGATTGCCCAATCGGGTTATCATAATATTTTTACTATTATCGCGACGCCGCCAGACGCTCTTCCTCCTCTCTCGCGTCCTGTCCGAACTTTTGCTTGCTGTTTTTTTTCTCTCGTGTATACACACATATGCGTCGTATGGGGGAGCTGAAGGAAAGAAGGCGTCGCGCGCCGGACGTTACTCAAATCGAATAATCGTGTCGGCCGCGGGATATGTGCGCCAATGCTTCGGCCCCCGTATTTTACCTTTCTTCTTTCGTTGCTCGATTTTTCCGCACGTCTGGTTTATGGAATGCTATACTGGTTTTATTATTTTTATGTGCGCCATAGAGTTTTAGGGAACGAGACTCTCGGATGCCTGGAGCAGGAATTTTATTCGCAATATTGGGATTATGCGATTATTTGCACTTTATATTTTTTCCCCGAGCTTTATAGAGTTCGATGATTTGTTGCGAATCAGTGAATATGTGCTGAATCGTGCGGACGATGATGATGCTGATGATGATGCCTCCGATATATTGACAAACAGTCTACCTCTGCATGTATTTTACTATTGTGTATTGAACCGAAGTCAATATTTAATCTAAAAAAGCGTACGGTCTGTGCGGATGGGCAGAAAATTTCTCCCACGAATCATGACTTCGGTCAGTTTATCGCCAAATCACGCAGGGCTTATATACATTGAACGATCATCGACACGCGTGGTAATCAACCGTCGCTCCCGGCGCAATAACCTCAGGCGCGCGCGAGTCTCTCTATTCACATCACACAGCAAGAACGTCGACGCATACGCTTTTAAATATCATGTTCACACGGACGTTTTGAGTTTCTCGAGGGATGAAGAAGTGGGAGTAGCCCTGGGGGTTTAAACTCATACATCTATCCCGGGCAACAAGCTCGTCGTTCGGCTGATAGGCATTAAAATAGCGCGAGCGCATCGATCAAAGCGCCACTGACAGATTTTAGATTGCGCAAGACGATGATGTCTTGTCCCCTCCCGAAAAGCCGCTGTGGATTTTTCAAATCGGAGTTTGATGCTATAATAGTTTCCCGCGCGATCCCTGTCCTGTGCATTAGAAAGTATAATTTTCTGGTTCCCGAAGGAATATGAGATGTTTGTAGTCAGAGGTCATTTTTCATGTATTAGCCAATTTTATCGGAGATACGCTGATATCGAGACGCTTCACAAATTATTCGATATTTAGGGTTGTATCTTTGCCGGCATAAATTTGATCGGAATAAGTTATACGATCCTGAATGTGTTATCAAATACGATAACATTTGCTATATTTTCCCGACCATGCATCATTTATGCTAAGGATTAGATGAATCAGGAAAAATTTACTAAAGTCTGTATTTTCGCAATCGTAACGCAAATGCAAATTATATCTCGAGTTGACATTGTTTCCACCGCTGCAGGTGCCCATTAAAGCCAAGCTGACACAATACCTCGTCAAAGGCAAAAAGACACTCCCAAAAAAGGCCTTCGCTCCGACAACGACATTCAGGGGTTAAAGCCATCGAGCTTCTCGCTTTGATTCTCGTCGCATCTGCAGATAACAAAAGGCACATCGCCAGGAGTAGACGGGGACCATAAAGCGCGGCCTGCACAGAGGAGCATTAATTAACGTGCCTCGATCTGACCGAGAGGTATATACGTCGCGACACTTTGATCTAATCCAGACTGCACAGCGGCGGTTACAATCATTCGCACAACACACGCGGCTTTGAGGGGAGAGTCCAAGCGAGCAGCTAGCGCCGTGAGTTCGATTGTTTTTGCAAAACGCGGCGGTGAAAGGTGACGAGAGCTCGATAATGACATTCGAGGCTAATCGGCCTTTGTGAGCGCACGCGCACGCGCTTGAACGAGTTGATTAAATTCGAACACCTCTGCTCCCTCGCGACTCGCGCCACTGTCTCCCGCCGCGGATCGCATACCGACGTCGCACAAGCCAACGCGGTTTCTCTCGCGCGCCGGGCGTTCAAATATGCTCATATTGGCTTCTGCTCAAAGGACGACGAGCCTCTGCTCCTCTCCGCTGACAATGGTCATGCATGATAATAGCGTGCCATAGGCGAGCTGACCCTTTCGAGCTCGGAACGTGCGCGGTCATTTGGAAGAAACGACGCTGAAAATTAAAAAAATCCACGCTTTTTATGTCGCGATTCATATTTTTTATTATATCTTTGCTAATGGACGTTTTAAAAAAATTAAATACGGGCCGATTTCTCCCTGCAGCCGCGTCGACATTTGTTTTCGAGTATCATCAATTAAGACATTTACCCGGCGAAGTAAAAACTCTTTGGCTAATGAAATCACACGCTGGCGGGTCACTCGCTCGCAAAGAACTCGGTTCAAGATTAATGAAAAGAGCCTCGCGCCGAGAGACCCAGAAAGACAGAAAGACTGCGCGTGGCGAAGACAAAAAGCAAGAAAGAGAGTTAGAGTAGGGAAAAAGCGACTCTATCGCCTCCCAGTCATTCTTCAGAGGAGTTGAAGCGACAACGACGCCGACGCGAAAAGTGAACGGCGCCTCCATTAGCGCACGAGATAAGAGACTTGCGCGCGCTAACACAGTCCACAGTCGGAGGCGCATAAATCCCGGTCCCTTAGCGCCAACGCACAATTAATGCGCCGCCCCCCGATTTTCGGGCGGCGGAAATTAGCCGAGGAGATGCCTCTTAATTTTTCATCGGCCGCCGGCCGTATACTACTTCTCCGTTTCTGTATCTGCCCCTTCGTTTCCGCGTGGAGCTTGAATTAAAAGAGGCGCTTTTTCTACGCCCCCACAGCCACCGTATGGACTCGAGGAGGAAGCGCTGCGGCCCGACAGATAAGCTTTTTCTATCTGTACGCGCGAGCCGCGTCCATTGTCGCCCGGAGCTGCAGCGGAAACATTGACTGATCGGCGAGACACCCTTGGAATATATAATTAGCGATCGGGAGCGCGGCGCGTTTCGCTCCGGAGATGATGGGAGAGCGTGATTAACGAGCGGATGGAATGCCACGCATTTCTTGGGAAGTTCGGTCCATATTACCGATTGTTGTTGTTGTTTTTCCGTGAATAAAAGCTCGAGAGCCAGTTGCGCGCAACACGTGAGTTAAGTGAATTTTTTCCATCGTCAATATTTGAACTAGACCTAATCACGCGTGTCGACCTTCCATTCAACTTGTAAAAATGCAGTCATCGCGTGCGCGTGGCCCGGCATTTTTCCCTCGGTAAAAAAAAAGGAAAAACAGCGCGAAAAAGTTCAGGAGCGCGTGCGACTGGTTGTTCTCCCCGTGTCTGTCGATGCCGGTCGTCACACCGAAAGTGACGAGGGGTCCGAGTGAGGACGCCCGCGGTGACGTCACCGCGCGCCAGCGGCGCAAAGAAAAGAAAGAGCAAGAGCGCGTGTCGTGATTGATTGGTCCATTCAAATGGTTATGAACGCCGGTAAAGGAGCGCGCGCGCGCGCTTTCCTCTCTCGCACGAACCGGAGAGATCGATCCGTCTTCCGTTTGTCATACGCGTGGATAAATAAATTATTGCAGTCGCGGGCGCGGGGGGAGAGTGCGAGAACGAACGTAAGCGAGGCTAATGGCGCGCTTTTTCTTCCGCGATACTCTTCACACTCTCCGGGTGATTATTTTACGGTAGTCCTCGCTCTCCCGAAGGGTTATTGATAGGACGCTGATGTGCGCGCTCGCGGGTCGAGACGCTCCCGCGATGTTGGCTATTCGTCAAGCTGATGCACCTTTTTTGGACGAGGTGTGGCGGCGTTGCGTTGAATGCGTTAATTTTCCTCGCGATGCTGAGATCCATCACGAGCTGCTCGACGAGGTGTCTGGAATGCCGAGGGTTTTATTGCTTGTTAGATGCATCACGTTGTTATCGGTTCTATTGAAATGCTCAATTTGGTCAACGGTTTATTGAGTAGAAACTATTATGGTATCGTTAAAGATTTTGATTAGGCTTCGTGCCTGTTATTAGTTATTAGTTATTAGCTGAGTAATAAATTGTTCATCTTTAGAGTACAAGAGGCAGTGCGATAACTGAAATAAATTAAGAGTCGTGCCGTTCTGTTTAACTTCGGAACTTTAATTAAAATACCGAGTAACGCACCATCTTCTTGAGAACTGGTTATTCGTGCATTTAGTCAATAAAGCTTCCAGAGCCTCGCACTTACCAAATCAGCTACAATTTTTTGTAGGATCTCCATTATTCACTGTCGTCGATGCAACTGCGCTCGAAAATTCACCTTTTTATTATTCTTTTCTTCAGCCTATCTCAGTTGCCATCGCCTAGTTTTTTGTTTCTTTCTCACCTAAGCAGTTGATTAATTACTCCATGCGTAACAACGTTGACCCTTCTTGTGCATCTGGATTAGAGCAACGCGAATCAAATCGTAATAAATGACGATAGCTCGTGCGTTTTGCATAATTTGTTCAATTTATCACGATCCAAGTGAATTTACCATTACAGAAGTAATATTATAATCACGAAAAATAATAAGCTATATGCTTTCAGTCAGTTCTCGAACTCTGAAACAACAAACAATCCACGCAGTTCGCATCTGCACAGCTATATATCCCGAGAATACATCAGAAATACGGAGCCTCGAAATCAATACTCTGCGAGTCCGTAGATTGACGTGAAATATTTTCCGATATATTACCGCTTATTACTCGGCCACCTGCAACCAGCCGGCGCACTCTATTCGCTGCAGAAGCATCGCGTTAAGCCCATCGCACCCGCTAGGAAAACATATCGACTTCCCTTCCCATCCCCGTAGCCCCTCGGAATTTCGCGAGCGAGATCCCGGTTTTTTTCTGCTATACACTTCCGAACAGGCGTCTCTCGTCGCGCAGCTCTTTTTTGTCTCTTCCTCCCTCGCATTTATATCCACGATGCGTATCTCCGCGAGCGTGCGCGCGCAGCCTATCCGCGGAACCAATTACTCTTCTTCCGTTCGGGCTCCACCGTTTAACGACTCTCATTTTTATTTCAGGTGGCGGCACCGCCAGCAGCCTCTGACGCTATCGCTCTCTATCTCTTGCTTGTAGCCTCTGTACCTATCTGTACATTCGCGCGGGCTTGCGTATATATGTGTATGTATATAAAGCAGCGACGTGCGCGAGCTCGCGATTAGTGGAGTGCATTGCAGTATTAATGGCTTTTCGCTTGACTGATACGCCTAGGATATTTATGGCTTGATTCTGTCTCTCTCGCGAGCGAATAGAGCGGCGTTGAAGGTAATTCAAGGGATACAAATTACTTCGTTGGCTTTTTGCATAAAAGGCACCCCCGAAACTTTCAAATAGACAAAAGGTATACGTTTGAAGAAATAAGTTTATTTAAGCACAAATAATTATTTTTGGAAAAATTCTTTCTTTATTAATGATATAACTTTATTACAAAGCATGTTCTTTTGATATTTATTACTAGTTATAAATTTTTGGTATACACCGCTTCTCGTAGTTAATATTAACATTTACAGATCTTCTTCGAGATGGCGTTGAAGTCCAGATGAAGCAATATTCGTTTTCGCTGTTCTCAGTGATGATTACTTCGGTAATCCTCTCATCCGATGGACTTACCTTGAAAAACTGAAATCCGTTGATGTAAAGTGCCTTGGATTTTTTCCCGTTCAAAGATATTTTTTGTACCCGAAATCCTCTGCATAATTTTGTTTGATAAAAATCTGAATTTTCACAATCTCCGGTAGCGACCAAAAGACCTCCGTCGGCTACGTTATGCACAGCAATCCATTGAACGTCATCAGATAATTTTCAAGTTACAGACCTTATCTGTTGATTTCCTAGGAAACGGGTAAACTTGTCAATGAAAGAGCCCAAAGTCCTGTAATACGTCGTTTTTTTTCCAAAAAGCAACGGGAAATTTGTCAATGTGCTTCCACAATAGCGCTCGCGCGGTTCGCTCTCCCCTCCGTAAATCGAGCAACGCACCCCACTGAAACAGGCGCCGTCAGTCCTCGCGGACCAATTTTCATTGATGATCTCGCATTGGCGCGGCTCGCAGTAGAGGAGCCCCCCGCGACGTTTCCGGCCGCTCGAGATAATACGCGCCGGTAATCCATCTAATTCTTCAAGCAGCTCGAGCGGAAAAAGTCACTTTTCGCCACGCGACGACGACAGACTGTCCGGCTCGTGAAATTGGGTCGCGCCGAGCTATTTTTTTTCGCCTTCCTCTTCGACTTTTTTTCCTTTCTCTCTCGTTCGTTAGGGGAAGCTTGGTCAGTGAGCAAAAAAGAGCCGATCGAGGGAAACGGACGCCGGCTTTTTTCGCTCGCTCACTGTCAGCGCGCGAATATCCGCTACTGCGAGAAAAAAAGTGCACTGGACATTTCGCTATAATCACGCGACGACGTAGCGACAAAAGTTCAGGGATGCGTGAATGATGGAAGAGCTCGCGATTGCGCCTAAATTTGGTTACGCGTCAGATCGAGCTCGGAGAGATGATTGCGCGGAGACTCAACGGCGGCGGCGCAATTGCATTGGATGCGCCGGCTGATTCATTTTTCATACGATTCGTGTAAATAATTAATTGGGGGAAAATGAGCCTCCGAGAGATGAAACTGTGGAATTGGACACGGCGCTACGGGGATTGCGTTTGGATCGAATTCAACCAGGGATAATGAGGCGCGCGATGCGATATAGCGCTTTCACAGTGGCGGGTGGGTTAAGTAATTTTTACTCCGACGTGCGGGTATATGGCAATTATCGAGGCTACGTTAGAGAGGTGTCGTTTTGTCTTCAAGACTCAAGTATGAAACCATACTTGCCAGGTCAATAATTCAAAACCTGAAAATACCGACATAATGTTTAAGTACCACAACATATGCTTGGTTCGATGCTCTCGGTGAAAGGCTATATCGATGTACCCGCGAATCGACGCAAGCATAAAGCAAGATTTGCAATTTTATTTCGAGTAGGTGCTGCCCCTGTGTACAGTATTGGGTGTGCCTCCGTGTATTTGCGGCGCTCGAGGCTACCTCAGATATACTGCCATCTTGCGTCAGCATTCGCAAGCAGCGGCAGCGACGCCGGCGGTGCTCATACGGCTGCCCTCGGACTTCATGTACTCGAAGGTATCTTCGAGTATACCGAGGATATACCGAGGATATGCTTAGGATATATACTGAGGGTATCCCGGAGGTATACCAAGGGTATACCGAGGGTACCCGAGGATATACTGAGGATACCCGAGGGTATGCCGAGGATATCCGAGGATACTTGCAAATATCTGAGAGTATCCGAGGGTATCCGAGGATACTTGCAAGTATCTGAGAGTATCCGAGGGTATCCGAGGATACCTGCGAGTATCTGAGAGTATCTTGGGATGGCGGATGGGCTATCTTCATGTCAGTGCGGCCAACGCGACAAATTCCCCCATACACGTGATATACTAGACGAACGCACCTACATTCGCGCAATATTTGCAGTTACATGTAATATTGCTCAATATTGTTTGATACTGACAGAAAACCGCCGGATCCAACCAAAAATCGTTGTAAACCGCAGTAGTTTCAAAATATCTCTCGAAATATCCACTTCCTCCAGGAAGATAATCATTTAGTGGAAGCCCACTGGGCACTGCTAAGCTGATCGAGCAGACGAGCAGCAGAACAGTCAACATTCGCAACACAACAACGATATCATCATAGAGCCTATAGTGGAGTCCGTCACCCTGTATTAAATTATTCATAACTCTAATGAGAAATGGATTAGTTGAATTTCCCATTGCACCATATAGGACACATCACCCCCTAACCCTACCAAACATATCGTGCTTTGCAATTGATCATCAGTGGAGTACTTCCACAGTAGTGCAGTAGTTATTGGAAGAATCTCTGTATCCACACTGGGTGATGAAGTTCATAATTCTGGAACGATCAATATTATTGAATGTAGTTTTGGAAAATGCATCGAATGAAGACCAGGATCCAGAATGGTCGCTTGTCTGTTCTGATTCTTTTGGTCTTACAACTGTCAGAATATTGTTTTCAGAGCTCTATATAGTGGTCAACAATTACTTTTCATGCAAAAGGATAGAAATAGGATGTAAATAACGGATAGAACCCATGCATTCTACTCTGGAGATAATAATCCACATTTAGCATAGCTATATGATATTTTGATGACTTATGTGATGTATAATTTCGATTTGGGTTATGTTCAAGGTATTAGTGACCTACGCATAAAGCACAAGCATACACATTAAAATCATTTAATTTTAAAAGAGAAGTATACCTAAATTAATGATAAGTACGTAAGTGTATTAATTCATCTTGGATTTATTGATATTTAGAAAAACATTGTACAAACTGTAAATTATTTTCAGTAATCTAATACAATTATTTATGTACTCCAGTCTATAATAAAATAATAAAAACTATGTGATATGTGAGATGAGATCAAGGTCAGCTTGAATTTATTGATATCTACAAAAACATTGTACAAACTTTAAATTATTATCAGCAATGTAATACAATTATTTATGTACTACACAGTCTACTATAAAATTATTTTCCTTAGATAATTTGAAACCTGATTTGAAAAAAAGATTCTGCATTCTAATTAAATATAAATTTTAACTAATCATTCTTTTGCTCTATTTGGTCTATATTCTGCTGTTGTGTTATTTGTTCCATTATTTCATGGTTATATGTTGAGTTTAGTGAGATAGCAATCACACCAGCTCTCGTTCAATGAGTTTATCAAGTTTTAACCATTGACGCACTCTTTCCATATCTATTTCAGCTGATCATAATTTTTCCCATACATAATGTACTTCTGTCTCACTAATTTTTGGGTCTTCACAATGCTCTGGACAAAGTACTTTCAATCTTTTACAATAGGTGTGATTTACTAGATTGTGAGAAACGCAAAACAAAACTTATCTCTCAAAAATTGATCCAAATGACGCTTGAGATTCATACTATAAAGAATATATCAATCAATTAATTTTACTGACATTTGTGCAAAATTAAAATCATCATTATGAATATGTTAATTTTTTAATTACCTTATTGAAACATTTTCCCATATATTTTATAGCAGTTTATTGCTGTCTTTGAATTTTTTTCATGAAAACGTGTAATACACTCATGCTCATCTCGGTATCATCAGCATCATCAATTTCAGCTTTGGGACTCGACAAGTCCTTTGATTACAACAAACTTTCAGTCTAACAGATAGGCCAAATTTGTTTAAATGCCTGCAATAAAAAATTCATCTCACACATCTTATTTCAGTGCACATGATTTTTATGTTAACAACACTTTAAGAATATTGTACCTGCATGCGTTACATTTCCCACAGTTATCAGTTCTTGGACAACCAGAACATTCAACATATCTTTTGGAGGATTTCTTAGTTATGTTGCTGGATCCCATGCAGCATCATACTCGTACCTTTAAACTCTTTCTTTTTCTTTGTATTTTTTATGTTTGTGATCATCCTGTTCATACTTTTCTACTCGCTCTGATTTTTTAGGTTATATCTAGTAACCAAAGTTGGATCTTCTTCTCTACATCTCTGAAATAATTTTTCATATATTTTAGTATACATAATATAAGTGAAATTTCAATGGCATTGAACATTTTCTCTATTTAAAAATATATAAAGTAACTTACAACACAGAACAATTGTTTGGCGTGCTTAGCTTCCTTCTCAGTAATATTTATACAATCCCCATGATACCATTGCTCACAAGCATTGCAATATCCTTTTTTTATTGTAAAGTTCAACAAGTTTGTTGCTCATCACTAAAAGTGCTCTAGTCTTTTCTTCATTATCTACAGAACTGAGGTGCTGCAACAGAAACAGGTATCGCTCAACTTTCATAAGCCAAAAACTTTTGATTCCGTGCTTCCAATTCTTTCTTCTGATCCTCAACCATCTTGATATAGCCAGAGACATGCATTTAACAAGACACAATATTTTTCTTGACACTGGTCTCGATTTTCTTAGCTCTTTTGGCGTATCTCAGTGTATTGGAGGTGTCTTCAAAGCTCGCACTGGAAGGGCTAATGTTGGCTATCATGACTGTTTGACAGTTGCCCCCCAGTGAATCCTTTAGAAGCCTTGTTAATTTTGAATCTCTGTAAGGTGTGTGTTTGATTCCATCAGCCAAGTTGTTAATACAATTTTCAAGAGCTAAGAGAGACTTGTTTATGTTAGCTCCTTCCTTGAATCTTACACTAGTGCATCCAGTTACAGATGCTCTCTTAGAACCAGCCAAGTCTATCATAGACAGTATAACATGTTTTACCTGGCCATCCACCTCGCTTGTGACATTGACGTATACTTGAAAGACAGCATGACTTCTGCTACTTTCCTAGTTAGCATCTGTTGCATGCTGAGTACGATTTCTGTTTCCCTTTGTCAAAAGAGATAATAGTTCATCTGCATTGCGAATGGTGATGATTTTCAGACCTGCAAAAATGACACCAGCTCTGCTATCCTCTCTCAGATGCAGTGGTCCAACTTTATGTAATAAATCTTGAACATTTTCATTATCAATTTCCAGGTATGAAACACCAAGATTGAAGTCTCTGGTCTCTCTNCTTTGTATTTTTTATGTTTGTGATCATCCTGTTCAGACTTTTCTACTCGCTCTGATTTTTTAGGTTATATCTAGTAACCAAAGTTGGATCTTCTTCTCTACATCTCTGAAATAATTTTTCATATATTTTAGTATACATAATATAAGTGAAATTTCAATGGCATTGAACATTTTCTCTATTTAAAAATATATAAAGTAACTTACAACACAGAACAATTGTTTGGCGTGCTTAGCTTCCTTCTCAGTAATATTTATACAATCCCCATGATACCATTGCTCACAAGCATTGCAATATCCTTTTTTTATTGTAAAGTTCAACAAGTTTGTTGCTCATCACTAAAAGTGCTCTAGTCTTTTCTTCATTATCTACAGAACTGAGGTGCTGCAACAGAAACAGGTATCGCTCAACTTTCATAAGCCAAAAACTTTTGATTCCGTGCTTCCAATTCTTTCTTCTGATCCTCAACCATCTTGATATAGCCAGAGACATGCATTTAACAAGACACAATATTTTTCTTGACACTGGTCTCGATTTTCTTAGCTCTTTTGGCGTATCTCAGTGTATTGGAGGTGTCTTCAAAGCTCGCACTGGAAGGGCTAATGTTGGCTATCATGACTGTTTGACAGTTGCCCCCCAGTGAATCCTTTAGAAGCCTTGTTAATTTTGAATCTCTGTAAGGTGTGTGTTTGATTCCATCAGCCAAGTTGTTAATACAATTTTCAAGAGCTAAGAGAGACTTGTTTATGTTAGCTCCTTCCTTGAATCTTACACTAGTGCATCCAGTTACAGATGCTCTCTTAGAACCAGCCAAGTCTATCATAGACAGTATAACATGTTTTACCTGGCCATCCACCTCGCTTGTGACATTGACGTATACTTGAAAGACAGCATGACTTCTGCTACTTTCCTAGTTAGCATCTGTTGCATGCTGAGTACGATTTCTGTTTCCCTTTGTCAAAAGAGATAATAGTTCATCTGCATTGCGAATGGTGATGATTTTCAGACCTGCAAAAATGACACCAGCTCTGCTATCCTCTCTCAGATGCAGTGGTCCAACTTTATGTAATAAATCTTGAACATTTTCATTATCAATTTCCAGGTATGAAACACCAAGATTGAAGTCTCTGGTCTCTCTCTTTCTCTCTGTGATTCCATCTGTGCAAAAAGTTCAGCCATTGTTTGATATGTGATTCCTGTTTGCCAAGCATCGTGTGAGTTTTGCCAGCTCCAATTGCTCCATAAGCAAATACAGAGCAGTTATAGCCATCCAATAAACTTTTGTTGAGTTTCTTGCTACTGCCTTCATAAACATCAACATTTGAACTGGTTATATAAAAAATCCGATCAAAAACAAACTGTAACTCTTTGTTCTGCTTCTTTAACAAATCACTACCTTTCTGCACAACTCCTCTGTAGAAGAGAGGATTTTCTTCTTTTGGATCAAATACGAGCATCCGTTCATCTATGATCTTTACAACAGTTTTATAGTTATCCTGCAGCTCTTTCTCATTATGAGGCCTTACTCTATCACTTTGATATTAATCTGAGCACAATCACTGCGCGTGCTAACAGTACTTCCACTGGTGCTTGGCTTAATCATTCCTCCAGAGCGTCGTGTAAAATCTATAGACATATCCAACGAAGTAAAACGATTTGATCGCTTTTTTGTATTTTTCTACATTTTACTTGATATTGATTTAACACTTTTTAGTACACTGAACTAATATTTACACTTGATACACATTTATCTGACTCTCACAACTCAATCAAATTAATTGTTCTTATATTGTCACTATTGTCTACGTTTATTAGATCAATTTTTTCAAGTTCCATAAAAATATTTTTTTTTCCTTTTTCATATATTCATCTAATGATATAATCAGCTGCATTAACAGTTCTTTATATCTAGGGCATTCTGGCAAATTGATCTGTATCCGCCGCCAGACACATATAAAGTTGTTTAATTTCCTTCCTGTAGTAGTCTGTAATCTGTAGACCATAATTTTCTATTAAGTGGGCAGACGAAAACTCTCCAGCTATGGCAGTCTTGTCCACACAAGCTAAATTAAGTGACTTTGCTTTGGTTGGAGCTGTGATGACTGTTGTGATATGGATACAGCACAATGACTGATGATAAAACTGAAAATTTTATTGGAAATTCAGTAATGGGGATTCAGATTTGAAAAGAAATCAATAGCAAAATACTCACAGCATAAGTTGTATTTGTTGCCTTATTTAGTTTAAGGGATTTTCTACAAAGTAGCTACTGAAGTCCTCACGTACTTCTTTTCCCTGACCAATTGTAAAATCAGTTTGCTCAGTTGGCCTGGAATAACTTACTATAGGTACTGATCGTGTAGTCAACGTAGCAGGAATATTTTCTTTCTCTAAATCTATCAATATATTATGCAATAAACATGTACATTTTACAATGGCAATCACTACTTTTGGAGATTTTTGAATTGTAGTGAAAAAGATTTGCCACTTCTGGCATGTATAGCCAAAGGCATTTTCCACTACCGCTCGTGCCCGTGCCAATCTTTTGTTAAAACATTTTTTACGATTATCTAAATTTCTTTGAGGAAATGGCTTCATCAAATTTTCCATTAGAGGGTATGCTCCATCAGCTATAAAACAATAAGGTAAAATAATTGTACTGTTTGGAAGCTCGTCCTCTTCTGGAATCTTGATTTTTTTTGTCACTAATGCTTTATATAATTTTGATGCCTTAAAAGTTCCACCATCGCTCTGATGGCCATACCCTCCAACATCTATGGTTATATATTTATAATCTGCATCAACTGCAGCTTGTAATACTACAGAAAAAAATTTCTTGTAATTATAATACAATGAGCCAGACTTTGCTGGCTTCTTAATTCTTACATGTCGACCATCTATTGCTCCGATGCAGTGTGGAAAATTCCATTTATCGTTAAATCTTGTAGCGATTTCTGTCAAGTCATCTTCAGTTGGCACTGGCATATGAATTGGCTGCAATTTATTCCATATAACATCCATCGTTTCTTCAATCACACTACTAACAGTGGATATACCCATTCTGAATGCAAAGGCCAACTGAGTATATGAGTTTCCTGTTGCAAGAAACCTAAAAGTAAATATTTGTTAATATCAAAATTACTGCATACTTTAAGTAGACATAATAAGAAATAGTCAATTTACCTCAATGTTAAAACAAGGCGCTCCTCTTCCAGAATTGGTTGGGTATGAAGGTTGCACCAATTTTTAGTTAGTGCGTGTTTTGTTTCTAGCAACAAATACTGAAAGATACTTGGTCTCATTCTCATATACTGCTTGAACTTATCCGGATACATTTTCAATAATGGAAACAGATGGTGGTATTCTCCGTGGTATTTCCTTCCACAGTTGATTTGATGGATTTGATATCGTCTTATTTTCTTTCTTATTTCTGGCAAAGGAACGTCTGAATTTTCTAGAAGATCCTGTAAATCTAGCTGTTCAGCCCGACATTCCGCCATGGTCGTATAGCTAGGTGATTCGTTTTCCTTTTAAAAGTTCACAATATTACTGACTACAATAATTTATTTTGAGTATTTAACACTCAGTATCTCGGTGAAATAATCAATCTCTTAACCGATAAATAAACGGAAATATCTCGAACCGTGCGACTCTCTGTTCTCACACCGTATTTTAATAAAGGTTTGCTAGTGGTTACCGGCACGACCGTCTGTGTATATGCATAGTGTGTATACACGTGAGCGGCGCGACTGGCGTTGCTGGCGCGAGCCCGGCTTTGATTGTAGTATAGTGGTATCACACGCTACTTAGGCGAGAACTGCAGCGACCAGCCTCGCGCTGCTGTCATGCGGATTTTGTTATCGCTCAACGCGTGCCTGCGAGAAATCAAGTTGAATCATGTTTTGCGTTGCGATATCAACGTTGCGATATTTGCGATGCACTTTCGGAGATCCTTTTTCCTTCTTTTCACGCAGCATGCAAACAGAAGCCTATGCCTATTGCCAGCTGTATACACATGCCTACAAAAACATACACTACTTCTGTGTAAACGTTCTACTTATACTTATGTTCAAAAGTCTCGACTCATCGAGAATGAAAACTGTTACATAGAGTTATAGCGTTGAGGAGTATGCCGAATCGAACAGCTTTGATTGTAGCATACTACTTATCGGTACTACGATAGATGCACCCCGTGGTATAGGTGTGAACTTTAACTGCAGCGCGACGAGTCCCTCACGCTGTTGTGATGCGAATTTTGGATCGGATTCTTTCGAAGCCTTACGAACGTCGAACGCCTTACGAACAGTTACCACAAAAACTTATTTTCACGCAAGCACGCAAGCCTTTTTCCAGCACTTCACAACCGTCAAAAAGTAAGTAAAAGCCGAATCTCGACACAGCTGACTCGACTCGTAGACGATCAAACCTAACCTAACGTGAGCGACGAGCAGTTCGCCAATCGTCAACTCAACTACAGATGGCGCACACGTCGATGCCGCATGCGCCGAATGCGCGAGTCACGTGGTTTGCGGAGACTTTTGCGGGAATGTACCTATACCCGAGCCTATACCTACCGACACTTACCTTTCTCACTGATTCGACGTCTCGACCGGTCGCATCACGCTCATGAAGCTCACGCTGCTCACGCATAGGACGAACGCGATCGTTGAAGAGGAAGTCAGGAAACACCGTGATGTCCAAGAATTCCAAGATCGACTGGGATTATCCAACAGAACAAGCGTTCATTAGTGAAGTGCACGCAAAACCAAGTCTGTGGAACAAAGCTGACGCGAGCTATAAAAACGGCCGACTGAAGGGTAAAGTGTGGGACGCTATAGCGAATAAGCTACGTATTGAAAGTTAGTGAATAATATCTACTTATACTTATAATATCTACTTAACCTAACGCAGTATTTTTGTTATTTTAGAGGGCGTTCTGAAAGGCAAATGGAATTCCTTGCGTAACAAATTTGCAAGCGAGAAGCTGCTGGAATCTTTAAGCAGATCTGGCGACAGCGCTGAAGCTGCGTACACGTCGACCTGGCCTCACTATCAATCGATGCGATTCTTGTCTGATGCAACAACTCCCATTGTCACTGACTCAAATTTAAACGACATATTCGAGACCGACTTTGAGGATTCTGAAGAGGAGGATTGGAAAGAGGGTGAATCTGCTGCAGGTCAAAAATATAAGCCAAACAAAATGGCATATAAGCCAAAAACTAAGACAAAAACTGGACAAACAAATATGGACAATCACTTGAGCTCAGCAGACAATATAAAGGATTCTCTGACGGATAATAGTAGCCATAAGAATGTTCGAATTATTCTTAGTAATTTCCTTGCTGAAATGTCGGATGATGACGTTCTGTTTTTTAAAACTTTGGCAAGCTATGTAAAAATGATAAGGCCCGAGCAAATGTTGGATTTTAGAAATGATGTCAACACCATAGTTAAAGGATACGTGTACGGTTCAAACAACAATATAAGCCCAAGACAAACTACTTCTGAGAATGATAATGGTAAGTGTATAATTGTTCTTTTTATATTTCTGATTCAAGTTGTAAATACAATTTCCAAGAGCTAAGAGCGACTTGTGAATACACGTGTAACAATAATAAAATAATAATAATGATATAATAATAATAATAATACTGATATGGTACTAATACTAATATTATACTAATACTGATATATTCCCCTAGATTGTATCATCGTGAGTGACACAATTACAAAGGTAAAAGAAAATAGTACAGCAATCAAACAAGAAAAAGAAAAAAATCATGCTCCGGCCATTTTGTGTGGTAACGTCAAGAAAGAAACAGAATATCAACCTAATCCGTATTCTATGATGAAAAAAGACAATTACTCTGAACCCAATAGATGTGGCATGGTGAAGCAGGAGAGAGATTTCCAACCATGTGGGATGTACCAGCAAGGTATTTTTTTACCAAATGTTTCAAATTCCACTTTTATTTTTAAATTATAGCGTGAAATGAAAATTGCTATTAATTTTTAGGATATGGTCTTCCATTATTTGGTTACCCAAATCCACACGTGCAAAGTCAACGCTACTACTGGGACCACATGATGAATGGCAATTATCAAACACAGCAGCATCCTTCAATGTTGCCAGTACAGTATGTGCAAGAACGACAAGTGTACTCACAGTACATGAACAGCTCAAATTTTGAGCATCAAGTACCACAAGGCCTTTCTACGCGTTATGCACAAGGAGCAGGAGGATATGATCCACCAGCCTTGAACATACATGGTAGGAACTGGGATCTACCGTATGCGCAAGGAGCACCACGAGGTAGCTCACGTCACTTAAACGGAGGTCCAGTTCAAACCAGTGGCAGAAATTCGGCCCTACCGTATGCCCAAGGATCACCAGGAGATAGCTCAGCTGTGTTTAATGCCCACGGAGGTCCCAGTCAGACTAGTGGTAGAAATTCGGACCTACTGCATGCCCAGGAAAGCAGCTCAGCTCAATTGAACGTCCACAGTGGTCCCATTCGTACATGCAGCAGAAATTCGGCCCTACCGTATGCCCAAGGATCACCGATAGGTACCTCAGCTGTGTTGAATGCCCACGGAGGTCCCAGTCAGACTAGTGGCAGAAATTCGGACCTACTGCATGCCCAAGAAGCACTGTACGCCCAGGAAAGCAGCTCAGCTCAATTGAACGTTCACAGAGGTCCCATTCGTACATATAGCAGAAAAACGGCCTTACCGTATGCCCAAGCAGCACCGGAAGGACACACAAGGATCACACAAGGATCACCAGGAGGTAGCTCATCTGTTCAATCTTATGTGCAAGGACCAGGTGGCAGTATTCCTTCGGCTGAGTTTTATGCGCAAAGAAGCTCAGCTCTATACAATGTAGAAGAAGATCTACCAAACAACAGCTCTTTAGCTGCACTGGACGAGCAAGAAGCCACAAATGAAGACACAAACAAAGTCTCAGATGGCAATTAAACAATTAAGTTCTTTTAAGATATGTTTAATTATACGATACTTATATTTTAATTCTATTTATGTGTTAAACAAAAAAACTAGTTTACATAGTACAGTAGTAAGGCAGTGCAACTCCTCTCAATCAAGGGATAAACAAGTGGATAATGATAATTATTCTAGGTTATTTATAGAATATTTTTTTTATAAATATTACCGGTTTTTTGTTGTAATTTTTGTCTCCCTTTGAAGTAAAAGTAAGTCTAGTTCTATCTGCTTTTGAGCTCCAGATGAGAGGAAAAATTGCACTTTCTTCACTATTTTTTAAGAATATTAGTGTTTTTTTTTGTGCGATATGAATCATAATAGCAATGGAAGATCGAAGGGTATATGATAGCCCGACTCAATTATTATTATTTTTTTTAATTTTAAGCAGGATTATTTTGTTTGAAACAAAGTACTGCACTTAAAGGGCCAAAAAGATGCTCCACAACAACGATGGTCGATGTACCGATTAATATAGTAATGTTCTACTGTAATTGTTATTTTTATAACTTATTAAAGCAAAATTTCCGTACTAGTTGTAGCATGTAAATACTTTGTAAGGAAAGCATGTTAGAAGCTTCTTTAATTTTTTATTATATTTGATAACGACAAGACGACGCTCGGAAAAATTCCGCTCTTCCACATTTTCTCTGTATCAACTTAATATGCTTTAAAATAAATGATACATGATTTTCTATCAGAGCTCTATTTCTATCAGAGTATTATAGTATAAGACTGGACATTGAAATAATTTGCATTCGAAGAGAAGCTGACCTTGACCTCATCTCACATATCTATCAAATGTAAGTTCTACGTTATATTCATTTGAAATTACAAAATTAATTGGAGAAAGTTTCAGGCTAAATAAAAAACTTTAATAAATTATTATCGATATTCCGTAGTCGAGTAGAAAGAACATTACATACAACATTAATTTTTTTCAATCATATTTCTTAATAAAAGCATCAAGTACATATAAAACTTGCTATACATTTGCTGCATATGGCAGATATAATACGCAGGACTTGATCAGTCTCCAAAAACTAGTTTATATCATAACAAAAGTAAATATTGTTTTTTGAACTGAAAATGTTACGATAGTCAAATCCTTTTGTCAGATAAATAAAATAATCTCTATCACAAGGTATGGTATCAGCAAAATATACAAATTTTTATTAACTATCACTTTTTATCTATACAGCTTAATCATTTATCACAGGATTGTAAAAGAATACCATGCATTTTTAAATAATATATTTTAGACTGGTCTCTATTGTAAATAACTAGCATGATTTCTATTGCTAACATCATTGAATATTCGTCAAAGGTGATACTGAAGCATTATGCATAGGAAAAACTACGAAGAACTGAAATAGATCCATATAAAAAGTGCATCAATCTACAGAAGGCATCTACAGAAGGTGTGCTTGCTCTCTTACTAAACTCAACTTAAAACCATGAAATAATAATGGAACAAATAACACAACAGCAGAATAGAGAGCAGAAAACAATTTTATAGACTGCAGTACATAAATAATTGCATTAGATTACTGAAAATAATTTACGTTTGTACAATGTTTTTCTAAATATCTAGATGAATTAATACTAGAGTAATCTAATAGAGTAGAATGCATGGGTTCTATCCGTTATTTACATCCTATTTCTATCCTTGTCCAGTGGGCTTGCACTAAATAATTATCTTTCTGGAGGAAGTGGATATTTCGAGAGATATTTTGAAACTACTGCGGTTTACAACGATTTTTGGTTGGATCCGGCGGTTTTCTGTCAGTATCAAACAATATTGAGCAATATTACATGTAACTGCAAATATTGCGCGAATGTAGGTGCGTTCGTCTAGTATATCACGTGTATGGGGGAATTTGTCGCGTTGGCCGCACTGACATGAAGATAGCCCATCCGCCATCCCAAGATTACTCTCAGATACTCGCAGGTATCCTCGGATACCCTCGGATACTCTCAGATACTTGCAAGTATCCTCGGATACCCTCGGATACTCTCAGATATTTGCAAGTATCCTCGGATATCCTCGGCATACCCTCGGGTATCCTCAGTATATCCTCGGGTACCCTCGGTATACCCTTGGTATACCTCCGGGATACCCTCAGTATATATCCTAAGCATATCCTCGGTATATCCTCGGTATACTCGAAGATACCTTCGAGTACATGAAGTCCGAGGGCAGCCGTATGAGCACCGCCGGCGTCGCTGCCGCTGCTTGCGAATGCTGACGCAAGATGGCAGTATATCTGAGGTAGCCTCGAGCGCCGCAAATACACGGAGGCACACCCAATACTGTACACAGGGGCAGCACCTACTCGAAATAAAATTGCAAATCTTGCTTTATGCTTGCGTCGATTCGCGGGTACATCGATATAGCCTTTCACCGAGAGCATCGAACCAAGCATATGTTGTGGTACTTAAACATTATGTCGGTATTTTCAGGTTTTGAATTATTGACCTGGCAAGTATGGTTTCATACTTGAGTCTTGAAGACAAAACGACACCTCTCTAACGTAGCCTCGATAATTGCCATATACCCGCACGTCGGAGTAAAAATTACTTAACCCACCCGCCACTGTGAAAGCGCTAATAGAGAAATTCACGGGATTGTAATTCAGATCATAAAAGCGAGTCTCGATGAGCATCGAGTTTTTCTTGTATTGATGGATGGTCAACTTTTGATTCACGTACTACTCTGTCTCTGATTAAAAAAGTGAATGCAAGCGGTAATCCCATAGACGTTATCCACTTACCGGCGCTAATGTCCACGCACTTAATCAAACTTCCTTCGGACAAAGCTTCCCTGCCGATTACCGAGAGCCACTCCACAAGCTACACCTGACCTCCGCGTGTAAGTACGAGAATTTGATTAGCACTCTTAGTAACAATCTTCCCCTGAATCTCGCGCACGCAACAGCTTGGCGCATTATCTCGCCTCTGACTTTTGATCCCCCGTTCATTTTTTTTTTCGCTTCCCGACTGCCGCGTCATTTACTCCGGCATAATCTCGTATGACGGATCGCGGCGATCGGGTCGCAAGGGAATTGATATACGAATTTACTTAGAAAGGGCCGATCTTACGTTGTCGGACGGTCGTTTGTCCTCTGCGCCTTATCGCTCCCCGGAGACGGGAGCCGGACAGCGGATGTATATAGGTAGTGCCGATACTTTATTTCGCTGAATGCCGACGAGATTCGAACGAGGAGTTTTGTCGATTTTGTCCGACTGTCATTTGTACGACTTGAAGCCGAGTGTTCAATTGAAAACGTATTAGGGTGTATGCGTGCGGGTAATAATTTTTCCAATGAAATTACAGAGAAAACGTAAAAAATACACTTTTGGGATAAATGCGCATATCGTTAATTGAAACACTTGCACTTGTCACTGAAATAACAGAGAGACACATTTCCATTCTTTCATCAATACAATTTTTCGGAAAGGTCCGATAGCTAGCTCTCACTCCAACGAATTTGCGTGTAAGGATGATGCACTTGTTCGCGTTCGGTCCAGTCGATGAACACAAAGAAACTCAATCGCTCGCTCGGCCGCTCTCTTTTACGCAAATAGAGGAGCGCGTCTGCACGCTCGGCCGGGAAACTAGATCGAGTCTAGTTTACTTTATTCGTCCACCTGATGGCGTCGATTTCGCAGAGCTCGGAGATTGACTTGTTTTTCTTTATTTCCCGCCGCCGCTCTATCCGATGCGTATCTTTCTCTTTTCGATTGACGCGGAGGGGCGACCGTTTTGCCCCGAATGGATGTTTCTCGTGTTGTCTTTTCGTCGCTCCAATTTTTCTCCCCGAGGGTCGCACTGCACTGTGTATATTATGTTTCTCGCGGCGCCTCGACACGCGTCACTATTTTCGGATTATATACTCGGCTGATAGACACGAGGCTCGTCGCACTGTTTTACGGCCAGCAATCCTCTTCGATTCAGCGACCATTCCACATACGATTTTTGTGCGCAAACATTTGTTTTCCATCGGACTAAGCTAATATTGCGGGATGCGTATGACCGAGTCAGTGAATGTATTTACGCATTCGAGCGAATTTCAGCGGAGGATCCGTGAGGCTCCGTTAAATTTTCTCTCTCTCTCTCTCTCTCTCTCTCACACACAGCTTTTCCTCTAATTATAAACGAAGTTTCGGGAGTAGCTCGAGCTATCCTGCGGCTAACGAGCGACACGTTCTCCTCCTCGGGATATCCGAAGCAATATACTCGTCGCGCGCAAAACCGGCCACACACTCGCCCCGGATCTGCACAAAGACAGCTGCCTGCACTCAGCGAGCCTCGAGTCTCTTCAGAGCGGCGGCGGGGTTATATCAGATCGAGTGGAAGTTGAGCGTGAGATTAACAGTAATTCGAGCCGCGCATCTCTCGTAATCTCCCGAGGCTTCGGCGCGCATACGTATTTCCCGCAGCAGCTTCGAAGCTTTGTGGACAGTCGGGGGGTGAGAGAGACAGAGACAGAGAAGATGCGCAGGTCGACGGTAAATAGGTGTTAATGCGAGCCATCCCGAGTATACGTGGCGCGCTTCGTGCAGCTCCGACGAAAGGACGGTCTTTGACGATTAGGGGAGAGGCGAGAGAGAGTTGGCAAACAATTCGCTGCTGCTGCTGCTGCTGTGGAGTGCAGGCTTCGAAGCGGGGCTCGTTCGGCAAAGTTGCTTATGCTAATTAGATATAGGGATTTTGCAAGCTCGTATTTTGCCCCACTGGACGCTGTAGCCGCGTGTTTGTGGAAATTGGTATATAAGAGAGCTGCTTTTGGGATGATCGCGAGATTTTAGCTGTTGCCGTGTTTTAAATTACGCAAGTCACGAGCATATTTCACAAACGCAAAAGTAAAAAATCGTCTGCTAGCCCTCCAAGTAGAAAGGACTCAGGCACCGTCAGACAGTGTAGTCGGACAAAGGAATATCGCAAGCAGCAAGAAGCTACTCGAGTGTTCCTCCGAAGTACATTGCTCGCTGCGGAGGATCAGTAGTATGTACGCTGTAGTGTACACCTATAAGCTAAGGGATCCAGCTCCGGCTGAAGGGACTCTCCTTGCCTCCCGCGTACTGCAGGGCTATTCTCTCGGGGATTACCTTAAACGCGCGAGCAGCAGGTCCCATTGTTTAAGGCTACCGAAGCAATCCCGGCGCCTCTGGAGAAGCTGCGCAGTAACGGCTAACTGAATCTGTCCGAGAGGATCGGCAGCCGTAGAACGCGTTTATACGTGTGCACCGGACGTCTTGAGCGATCGACGTAGCGCAAGCTTAGCCTGCTTTGTCGCTGGTGTAGTGTGTACACGGATGACGATATTATGCGGTAATTCCTGATTGAGAGGATTCGGGCTTTTTGCAATGCAAGTTTCGAGGGCAAATATTCTGTGAAATTGAGAAATTGTGAATTTAATTATTTTCTAGGAATAATAATTACGAATCGGCAGAATAGAGCTCTAAATAGGCTACACAATCCTCACGCGCCTTCAAGTAGTTTGGACAAAAACAAAGAACGTTAGCCAATCGTTATCGCGTCCACTATAATTTCCTCCCAACGGTCTATTAAGCACGCGTAGACACCCCCGCATACACAAACGCACGCACAAGAGCCACGGCGGGTTAATCGTTTTCTCTTGCAGACCAACTCTGAATCGGGCTCTCTGAATAAATTAACCCGCCATATAATTAAATAATGACTTCCTCCCGCTTCGATTCTCGCAACTCGACGCCCAATCTACTCCGGGCAAACAATCGCCGGACACTCCAGCCTCCTCGAATCTAATCAAACATTTATGCTAAATCACGAAACAATCCGAACGCAATCAGCAAATAAAAGGACGGGCTCCCCCTTTACGTCGATGCTTTGGCGACGACTTAAGCCTTGCTGGTCATTTGACTGGTCGCTCGCATTTGCCGGCCGGACAAAAACTTGATGGACATTCCGTTCTCTGGACAAAAGGCGCTCGGATATTCGAGTGCGCCTCTCACGCGCCGGCTCTATGTAAATTCCTAGGGGGTGGCATTTGCATGGGTCGGGACAGCCGCTATCTGCCGCCGCCTCTTATTCTCTTTCACGTTGATTGCCCTCGTTTATTAAGATTAAACTTTTCTCGGAGTAATCTCGCCGCATACGCGCGCGCGAGATAGAAAGAGAAAGAGAGAGTTTAATGTCATCGGCCGGCCGACCGGGCTTTATAATGCTAGTGAGCGCGGAAGCCGGTTTCCTGTGGAGCCTCGCTCGTCGCCGCGCGATATTTAGAAGTCCGGGACGTAGGTGGAACGCTAATGAGATTCAAATTACTCTGCTTCTCTCTTTTTATACTCTTTGTTTGTGAGATAAGCTAGCTGATTTTTGGTTGAAAAATTTTAGTTTTAATTTGTCAACGCAGGCCTAGAAATCGAATGATCGAATGATCGAATGATCGAATGTCACAAAGAATAATGATAGGATGTTATAGGAAGAAAAAAATTATTAACGAGCAAAGACGTCATCGCACTCGCTCAATTCTGCCTAGTTCTCAATTTACCAGACTCGCCTATTACTTTTTTGAAATTCGTCGAGCCCCGCGCTGACTCCCTCTCGAAAAACCGACCACCGAGCGCAGAAATAATAATCACTCGGCTGCCGACGGAAGCTTCTCCCAGCTGACGCGTATACACTAAAGCTACTCGGTTATATAATACAACGGTTGATTACACTGCGTGTGGCGGTGGCGTGGGCTCACACCCTCGCAAAATAAAGTGCGCATCATTTATCAAACTCGGGCGGCGACGCCGACTCTCTCTCTCTCTCTCTCTCTCTCTCCCTCTTTTCTCGTCTCGTCACCACCGCTCGTCATTTTCATCTGCGATTTGTATTATTCTTATCGCGATCCGACCGCGCTGCTCAATTATTCAAGTGTCGGATTACTGCGGGACGAGGATTGGATCGATGGCGAATAAATGTGAGAGGCTCTCGTTGGCTTTTTTTTTTTAGTATAATGTTAATATTCGGAATTCGAGAACCACGAGAGCACTTTATTAGCCATCGAGATAAAAAGCCAAATCCTGGGCAATAAAAGCAGGTACATAATAGGCCCGACATCGGTCGATGGAAGCTTTATCGGCCTAAAAATCACATCATCCATCCGCACACTTGTTTTGCTAACTTAAAAAACAAAGCTTCGCTCTCGGGGCAAATACGCCTATTGTTCCTCCCGAAATCCTTGCCGGCGTAACAAAGGCAGCGGATAATGCGAGCGCGCGGTGCAATATATCCACGCGGCCTGGTACGCCACAAAAAACTACGGCGTATATATGCATGAAAGCGAGAGAGAAAGAGTTAAGTCTGGCTCGAGAGCCTGGGAGAAGAGAAAAAAAAGAGAGAGGGAATACAAAACAGTGGAACAAAGTGAAAGTCGGAAGGATTGCAGGGGGCGATGCAGCGATTAGATTTTCAAATAAAATCCGCACGAGCAAATCGTGCGTGCTCGAGAGGGAATCCTTTTCTGCGGCGGCTTTTTTTCGCTGCTAGCGCGCGCGCTCGCGATTTTTACACTAAAACAAACCTATTTGCAAAGTTTTAAAAAATGTACACTCCCAGAACCCGAGTTACACGCAGCGAAATGATGTCGGCCCTTGACTCGACTTCTCCGAGCCGTTGACAAAAATCTCGTGGTGTACATTGGCTGTATAATGTCCTATAGTTTTCACCGGCAGTCGATCGAAGGGACTTGCAGATAAACAGGTCGGGAGTAAGGTAGTACGCCTCGATCGATTATAGCGAGAAGCGCGGATTTGCTGGTAAACAATGGCTGAGCAAACGTGAATTTTGCGAGCGGCCCGTCATGTAGATGCAGTGCGGCAGGCCCCTCGCTGTCTCGAGAGCTAATAAGCGCACAATGCGCTTAAGCCGAAAATCAAAGACTTGCAGCCATGTGATTCTCTCTCATAAATTATAGGGCTCTCAAACTGCTTTGGGGAGGGTTTGTACCGCGATATCCGCCTTTCAGTCTTTTGTACTCCGCTTCTGAGTATCTTTCTCTCTGGTTTTTAAATTCCTTTTTAAACGTTTGGCTCTCGATGCGCCCTCGAGTTTGGTTGACGTCGCGACAATAATGAAGCTCGTCGCGCTTTTTGTTCGGTTTTCATCGTGCGGAAAACTCAAATAATCGCTGCGCCTCCTGCTTCATATTCCTGTAATGAATTTGATGCTTGAGGTTATCGATACTGTCAACGAGAACAATACGTTTTATAGTTTGATTATTAAAAATTCTTATCTCTCATAATTATTGTACGCACAGCTGTTGGAGTATGTACTCGATGCGTACACTACTAAAAATTCATAAAGCAGGATGCGGTAAAAATAAATGTCGTCCTAGCGACGGAACAAAGGGACACCTTGTCAGTCGTAGGCGAAGATGCGCTCACCGAGGAATCTCGTCATAAAAATCGGTGAGCTCTTAAACAGAGGAAGCGAGCGAGTAGACCTCTTGAGTACCCTCGAATCGTCTCTCGGCTCGGGGTGCTAAAATCCGGGACGTAAACACTGACCGCGACATAAAATGCCTTCTCGCGAGGGCATATCGAAAAATCTCTCCTCTCTCTCTCTCCACCCTCCTCTCCCATGCGCGGCTTTGCTCAGCATAAATCACCGTCACTTTCGCGTGTTTATATTCATGGAGCTCACGCGGATGCGGTTTTTTTGAGCAAGATTGAAGAGGCCCCCGGGAGTTGGCGGCTACGCGCTATCGCTCGTAAAAAATCATCGTAGAGATGTGCGGTGTGTCGATCGAGACACCGCGCGTGTTTCGAGTTGTTGTCCCTTATTGAGTTGCGGTTGTGCGCACGACCGGCCTTGTCTTGAGAGCCAATGTCTTGCTACGTGATCTACGATCGGTAGACGGTATTTCGAGGCGTCTTCGTGCTCGCGGTTAGCCTCATCGTTAGCCGTCTTGATATCTGCGTCTTGGAGGGATGTAGTTTTGCGAGAAAGGAGGTGTGCACGAGGATTATGCGGTGTTAATATATGATTCTGTCGGCTGTTAAAGTGTCACGCCGTTGTATAAGTTGTATTGGCAGCTCGGCTGTTTGGATATTTTAGAAACTGCACATTTGCATTGTTAGAAGTAAATTTTTTTGATTTCGCGTACATTTTCGGTTATGTTTGCAATCGAAACGATATACCGGAAGGAATCTGAGCAAGTAGTAATGCGCAGGATTAGTCAGCCACTTTCACTCCGTAATAGGCCATCTAAAAAGCCCAAGAAACAGCACAGCACAACATTAATCTCATTACCACACTCAGCGACATAAATACCTCCCATACGTTCACGCATACATTCGCGGCAGCGTAATTAGCGAAATAACGCAGACAGATGAAAACGTCGAAGCCCATCTCCGTGAATCAGAACTCTCTCGTCCATGCGCTATACAGTGCAGAGAGTTTCACGGGTCTAGGCGCGCACATAATCTAGTGCGCGACGTGTAACGCGATTACGTGTATATGCCCGCGTCGTCGTCGTCGTCGTCGTCGTAGCCGCCACAGCGTCGTAGAGAGAGGGGCGTTAAGTCTGCGACCGCAGACTCGTAACTAAGGTCCGGCGGAAGTCTAGGCATGTGCGCGTGCCGACGCCTATGAGTAATGAGAGCAAGTGCAACCCGTTGTAATTATCAATCGCGATGGAGCGAGGTGCATGTAGTCCTGGCGACCTGCTGTTGCAGCCTAGCCTCGTATATAGCCTGTAATGCATTCGTCAGTGATCGGCAATATTGGTAATGGTACTGGCGCGAGTGCTCTGCCATCAATGTTCTACTGCACGGTGCCGGCTGTTCGACATTGTGATAAATTGATATTTTAATTGTCCCGATCACTATAGCGTCGTTTGTGTAAATAATGAACCGCAGCTAATTGCACTCAACAGTAAAATCCTAATTATCTTGGTTCTTCGTTAAAAAAAATTGTTATATTTAGATGATACCGCCAGTGATTTCCTGCACGCGACATCACAAATGCCTTGCAATTTTCAAGGGCGATACTTCAGAGCTACCCGGCACACACTTAATAATAAAAATAATAATAATAATGCAGCGTTACACGCCGTGCAATTCGCGTAGCCCGTTTTTTTTTCAGAGCAATTACGCGTACGCAGAGAGACAAGAGAGAAGGAAAATTTTTTTTACATTGTACCGGGCTTCGTAATTGCGAGCCCGCTTCGTGCTCGTGACGCTGCTCTTGGTTCTCATCGTGCTTGATGACGCGTGAGTGGTCGGTTTCGCGCGAGTAAATTCGTGCTCACGTGGCTGAGGCCGCGTATGTATTATGAGCTACTTTTGATGTTCGTTAATTCATTAAATCGAGGATGTCGTGTTTTACGATGCGAGTGTGTGTGCGCGGTTTTTCGTGAGTAACCTGATGGCAGCTCATTTTCGTAGCCATGCTACGGTCATTGAAAATGTTGCTTTTTCATATTTTTCAAAATCACTGTAATGCATGAGCGAACTAGCCGATTCATACGCGGTGCATAAACAATTATAAAAGCCACGTAGCAGGAGTACGTAGCCAGCTCGCTTACGCAAATACCGTATGATGGACGACTCTCCCAAAAGCACGTCTCCTCCACATTCAAAATAAGACACACCCCTCACCAGCCGTACAATGACCTCCGATCTCTCTGCCCCTCTCGTGCACTTCCTCCACTCAATTCTCCTGAATAGCAAATGAGAAACAAATTTACGCGACTGCAGCGCAGCTCCAATTAATTTTCCATCAACCCACACGCACACAGTGCTCGGAGACGCGCTCTCGATTCCTCGTCATCCTGACTGTATGTATACTCCCCGCACAATAAACAGACAGCAGGCAAAGACGAGCCACCACTGCGCGCACGCATAGAGACGCACACATTTATGCGCGGTATTATGCACCGCGTGTGTCCATTGTACACAGAGAGAGGCGAATCTAGACAACGGCACGTGCCGAGAAGAGAGCCGCGCGCGAGCCGAGGCGTCGAGTATATATAGTTCGATACTGCACTTGGTCCGTCTCTCTCTCTCTCCCTTTGACTGTTGCAGCTTTTGAGGGAGGAGGGTGAGACTGCAGACAGTGACGGATGACCGCTGTCCAGAGTCCATATAGCGAGTGGCTGCAGTTGTGTACATATATAGGTATACGAACACAGCGCGCGATTGCCGATTGATGCAACGAGCTGCGAACTGGAGCATTTGGCCTGGCCGCGCGTGTATATGTTGCTTTGCGGTATGCGGTGTGTTCGCGCGGATGCAAGATGAGATGGCGGCTGCAGGTATTGTGGATCTCGAGTGATGAGGTTTGGAAGCTTAAGGGATACCGTTAAACACTGCGAATTTAGGCGTTACTGGTAATAGTCGAGAGTATTGAAATGTTTTATATTTTATCTCAATTTTTCGCGAAGCGCACGTCAATATAAAAATGTACGAAATCTCCGATAAATCTTTGCCAACTTTCATCAGCCACCGCGTGATTCCGTAGTCTCGCAAGCACGCGTACCCTTATCTCCTCTTAATTTTTTTGCGCATCACCCTCGCCTTAACCGTGCGCACGTACGCGGGCTTAAATACCTCATACGCGAATCTTCTCGGCTGGCTTTTTCCGCAAGCTCCGACGCGGGTGCACAGATTTGACGCGTACCGAGCTTGCGATCACGAATGCAATTTCCGCTACGGGATGGAGTTGAGGAGTGGAGACGCGAGCAGATTTTTGTATGCATTGAAATTCATGGGGTTTTTATAAGGACCTGCAGGAGCGTGATAAACGACTCTTTATCGAGAATACCACCGTGAATATTAATTCTACAAACTTCCATAAAATTCTTATTTTTTAAAAATTTTATCTTTGTTATGTAGCCGTAGTGCCCTCAGAGAGACGTCTAATGGTGCAAAAGTATAATGATTTCACCCTACTCACAAAGTGAACCATCATCAATCTTTCCAATTAAATGCGGTTAACGATGCAAAATCATACCCTTACTTCAATTTGTCGGCACTACACCGTCCGTATCTAACAGATGTTTGTACCGCGTAGATAGTTCTTGAAATCAATGAAGAGTGAACGAAATCGATTGTCCCTATCCATTTCAGGCTAATGACTCTGTTGCAGCGATACGTAGGCATATCTGAATCTTAGTTGAATCCTAGAAGGTGACAAGACAAATGCAGCCGCGTTTCTTCTTTTCTCTCGCTTTCGACATGGCTCAATTAGCCAAAAAATTGGCGCTACTCGCAGAAAAAGTAATTCGATTGAAAGCCCAGCAGTGGAAGGGAGAGACAGCGAGAAGAGAGGGCGCACGTCCGAGATAAGCGAGAGAAGATGCCAGTCATTCCCTGGTAATTAGTCAAGGGTAGATTTCGCTTTCCGACTCTGCGCGTTACGAGCGACGGGAGCTGGCGAGCTGGCGCATCGCATTATCCTATAAACTCGAGGGACAGAAAGAGAGAAGGTGGCGGAAAGTGGAAGAACACGACAATGCGATTCGATCGTTCATGCTGAGGATAAGAATTGTATCGATTGAAAAGTTTTTAATATAATTGTCTGTTTAATAGCATTTTTTATAAGTAGAACTCAAATTTATATTATCAGTAAAAAATTATAAAGGTGCGCAAAGAATTATGGTCAATCATCTAAATCATTGTCTTAAACTTTCAGTTATTATTCTTTTTATTGATAGCAACTCAAGTGATAAACTTGTTGGATATACATCGTTTCTCATAGATTATATAACCTCTCTTCTTGACTGTAGCAACCACCCAAATGAAACAGTATTCACCTTTATTGTTTTCACTGATAAAAGCGTCGTATTTTATATCCTCTTTACTACCTTTTGGCAGTTGAAGGCCATCAATGTACAGTTCATTAGATGCTTTTCCATTTGCATCAACTTTCTGTACTCGAAATCCCCTGCAGAAATCTGTCTTTTCAAATTTCATATTCTCACAATGTCCGGTAGCCAGTATAAAACCTCCATCAGGCAGGTTACGTAAGGCTATCCATTCAGCGATTTCAGGTAACATCAGAGTTACCCTAAATTTATGTATTTGAGTGCTAAATTGAGCGCAATACAACTTATGCGGTTCTATCACTTTATAATAACAAATACTAAATAGATCATGGGCAGTCGAAAATGCAGTTGCTCTGTGAGGGGCAACAAAGTTTACTGACCGACTTGAAATCAGTTTTATTTCGTCGGGCGATGATGAATCGGTAAACGTCACTTCAAAATCATCATCATTCTTTCCCTTAAGTGAATCATACGATTTTCTTTTCAGCACGTAAAAACCCTTATCCGTTGACTGATCAGAGGCTGGAATTATTTGTAAATATCCATTATTGTGATGCACAAATGACTTGAGATTACCGATTTTTTGGCCTTCAAAATTATAAGAATTCCAGTTTATGGGTTTGTTCTTATCACAGGAACATTTTTCGGTTGATAACAGCATTTCAAATCCATTCTTATGCAATGCTGGAAAATAAAAATCAAATACAGCATTGTCGTCTGGTTTGACATTTCTAGTAGTACACGTGGACATATCAAGAATGTGCAATTCTCTATATTCCCTGGCAGAAGAAGAAATCGTCCCTTTAATAGTTAGGTTTGATAGATACGAATTACCGATAAGTAGTCGTCCTTGCGGTAAGAAGTACATTACCATAGTATAAGAAGCCTCTATTAGACGATACGCTGATATCTTTACGTTCTTACACGTCTTCTTATACGTTCCCTCTTTGAACGGCCATGTCTCTATTGTAAAGTTGCACCGTGAAAAATTTTTTGAATCTAAATATTCACAAGATGCGTAGAAAAAGCTGTTTTCGACCTTGCTGATAATTGAATCCAACGTTCCTGGAATCAAGAATGTGTTATCTGTTCCGTTCCATTTCTTTGAAAAACTCCGAATGGCAGACTCTTGAGATTTTACAATAATACTGCAGCCACTCAAAATAGTAAAAAACGTCAAGCTTCCGAGAAAATGAAGCATGGCAGACAAATAATAAAAACTATATTAACAACGTTTTGGAGAGCGTTTAAAAATTCTACGTGTTATGTGTTCTACCGTCAGAAACGAACTAAATCCACAAGAATTGAAGAATAGGATGATAATATGATGTATAAAAAATACTACTACAGAATTTTTCGCTCGGAGGAAGTAACCTGATTAGATAGTGTTGGTGAGGCTCATTAAGCACATGGAACTATACAATCCGATAATTTGTAAAGATAATTATGAATTTGGCAAGCATAATATTAAAAATAAATCATGATGAATCTACTATATTGTTTTATACATACTTATAATTATTTATTTATTTCGATTACGTTTTTTTCAAACTATTTTAAACAGTACAATTATAAGCAGTTCTTCCTCTCAATATCATTAAATACATCATTAATTTTCAATTGTCTTTTGCCCGAGTCTATATCTATAAGTTTTAGTTTACAAAACTAATAGAGATTTAGCTCGCACCAGGGGTATCAGACAATGAAGTCGTAGACGATAGCGACTTTGATTGATTAGCTAAGTAAGAAGCAAGCAGTATCGCCTGGTGTTTGTTTCCTAACTACAAGACGTATTCTATTCGTCTGCATGTTAGGAAGACAATTCAGGGGTGAGATTAACAAACCCCTGGCATTTATGTAAGGACAAAAGAGGATCTTGATTTCTGTTTTTTGATTTACCAACGCGAATGCTGCCCCATTTATTTGTTTTTCAAAGACAAAACTTTATTCGTCCTTTTGAAATTTTTCCTTCAGTCTTCAATTTCGCCAAAGAGAATCTTCTTCTTACTGCGATCGTCACGGGTTACAGTATACACCGTAAGCCCTACAGATCCAACCTATACATCAGCACGCGTTAACTTTAAACGCTCGCTCGCGAGACACGCGCGTAAATATAAAACGGAAAAACAAAGCGGCTGGGCCACTTAGTCATAAGCCGGCTCTCGAGCGATTTTACAAAATTGGGCTCAGCCCATAAAGCATAGTCTCGTCTGCCTGCCTGCCTGCCGTCGATCTATTTTTATTGCGCACGAAGCGCGCGTCCTCTCGTCTGCAGGACGCGTAAAATCTTTATGCGCCGCGACGGCAGGAAGAAGAAGCTGCGGAGCGAAAAAAAATTGAACACCGCCGTCTTGAAAGACGGTGTGCGCGGTAGTAGCGGCGGGTCCCGCTTATAACGACTCTGTTGTATCGCGAGGGCGACTCTCCTCCCTCGCGCGAAAGGACTTTCAATTTAGCATTTTACGATTGTTGATAATAAGGGAGGGCGCGGGGTGGGCCCCAGGTGCCGGTGACGCCGTTCGCGTTTTCGTCCAGGAACCGTTTGCCGCGCGGAAGACTATCGGGTGAAGGCGGAATTAGGGAGGGTAGGAGGCGTCCTTTTGTAAACAGCTCTAATGCCTGGTTACGACTTTGCGCACAGCGAACTCGGCTCCTCGCGGCCCGAGGACTGTTCTTTATGATATTGCTGGATTAGACTGAAATATTTCACACTTGGATATGTCTTGCATTACGTTTTACGAGGACCGCTGTCTGAGCGCGCGTGTATGCTCCCTCTTTATCCACAGACCCCTTTTGCGCGATACCGGAATCTCGTAAACGAACTAACTAGATGCGCTTTTGCGCGAGGAAGAGAGAGGGATGGAGAGTGTCAGGGCTCGAGCTTCATTTCGACAAGGGCACATCTTGAGCGCGACGTCGAGAGCGAGTAGTTTGGCGCCTCGCGGAAAACAAGCGATGTCCTCCTTCAGATTTGGTTTATCGTCTCTTCCATCTCATCTGAGCTTTTAATACCAGGGGTTCATTTAAGTTTTACGAGGTTTTTCATTCGGCTATTTGAAAACTGAGTTGTAAGAAAGTCTGATCTTGAGATAATTAAGATGGTTTGATGTTTGCGTATAATAAGCGTTGTATGCGTAACGAGAAAATGGCTCTTTGAAGCATTATTTTATAAAATGATTTGATTGAAGAACCATATGTGTCTTTCTGTACATATTTATAATTAATTTTTCTTCATTTCAGATAACATCTCATATTCACTGTGAAATATTTTGTCTGGGGGAATGTTAGAGGATTGAATTACCAAAGTGCGGGCTTTCTATTTCCTCGGTTCGACAGAATTTCCGGTGTCGGCGCCAGTATTGTTGAAACTTCCTCTCTATCCAAGCCTTCCGAAAGCGGATTTACCACCGAACAGTTATTCGCAAGATTTAGTTCTCCTACGATACTGCTAGTGAGTTATATTATATTACTAAAAATCTTTTATAACATTATTTATGTGATGATATAGTGATCACTGAAAATCAATGTACAATATTGAAAACCGACGAAACCCATTTAGCGACGCGGTCATTGTCACCGATAGTAGAATGAATAATTGCATCACACTAGTTGCAATAATACATCGTACGACGTTATCAGCCTCGACGATGAGTTATAACCGCAAAAGTTTGGCTGGGCCCACCGCCTTCATAAGGGTAGATTATAATCTCTCGTTGAAATCGTATTTGATTACCCGTCTGTTGTAATTACCCTTGAAAAAAGAAACCCTCGTTGTCTTCTTGGCTATGACGAATGTCTTTTGATAAGATTAAAAAATACCTACATTGTGTGGATGCCTGATAAATCGCGCAATAATTCAAGTGTAAGCGCAAACCTTTCGAATTTAAATCGAAGCCATATTTCGTAACGGTTAAAAATATGAAGACAAATACACTGAATTAAATTTACATAAATCCTCCGGATAGAAACGAGGCACGCGAAATAAATAAAAACCCGAGCCCTAAATAGCAGCAATAAAGTGAGAACAATTGAACCTCGTATGCGATCAGTCATCCTCGTGTATTCGCATACGACGCCCGTATCTTTTCCCCTTTCGTCCAAACATCTAATATTCCGTAGGCAACCGCGCACACGCGAATTACCGGGCCGCCAGCGTTGTATACGGAAAAACGTATAGAAGGGAGGAGGCGAATATTTCCGCGTCTGGAAAATGAAAAATGCCGCGTCCAATTTCCCTGATGATGTCCCCGAGGGACGCGCGCTCGCTTTCCTGTCCCGCGTCCTCTCTTCCCTTTCTCTCGCTAGCTGCCCTTTTTCCACCCCCTTTCTCTTCGGCAACTGTTTGCTAGTGCGAGCCGCATCGAAGACAAATAGCCCGCGAGATAACGCGAGCGACGGCTCGCCCTTGCAGCTGATTGACATTTCTCTCTTTCGCTCGCACCACCCCACATTGGCTCTTGTTTTGTTTTGTTTTGCGTCAAGCGCGTGCGTGTGTCTCTTCTCGAGAAAAATGATTCTTTTTGCCTAATTTTGGGCTCAGGCTTGATGAGCGACACAGCTCCGATGTTAATCGTGCGTAGCTCTGAATTATTCATCGGGTTGATTTAGCTGATTTAATTGCGGCCGCCATAGCTCGGCTGTTGGAAATTAGATATCGCTTGCGGGACGCGTGTAATTCTCTTTATACTCGCGTGTTTACATTTTTCGGTCATTAGGCGGACGCGAACGACTACTGTAGAGCTATACGGCTCTCCATTATATTTTTATTACTTTATTACTCTATCAAGAGAATTCCGGACGCTCTACGACTTTTGTTATAACTTCGGAGTCGGGAATAGCGAAACGCGTCATTAACTGGTGCCGGCAACGCACTTTTGCAACCACGCAAGGATAGACACGCGTACGGCAATAATACGGGCTGAAATTGAATTAACGAAGCCGCTCTCGAGTTTGACCCTTTCTCGCGGTGTGTAATTAGACGTGCGCGCGGCGTGACACGCGTTTTACTCCACGGTTACGTCGCGTCCAGCCTTACGCTCCTGTACATATTGCACGTATACGTTCATGGCGTATGTGCGGTCTCGCAACTAGTAGTACACGATAATTTCGCGATATCTCTTACGGTATAATAGAGATTCCGAGTGGAGCTTTAAAATTAATTTTATACACATGCAGTCGTGTTATTATGACAACTTGTTCCCACTTACTTTCCCGCTGCGCGAAAGTGGTTTAGCACAACGAAAAGGAAAAAAAAAGAACAATTAGTTCTCGCGAAAGCAGTCTGTGCAGTCGATCCTCATCTCACACCCATACGAACCTGTAACAGCTCGCGCTTTGGTCATCTTGGCTACCGCACGCTCCAGACGACTAATTAAGACTCGGCTCGCTATTGCCGTCCACGAACATTTAGCGCCGAGGCCGAATAGTAACGACCTACGGGAGAAACTACTGCGCGCGCGAATAATATAATCCCGGCAGCGTCGTTTCGCTTAGGAAGTGCGCGACATTAAACTCGGACTTAGCATAGCGGCCGCGAACAATGAGCTGACAAATGTCTCGACGCCGGGAGAAACTTAAGCCGGACATCGGTTATGCGCGTAGGTGGCTGTGCGCAGTTAAGAGGGTCGTCGTCGTCGTCGTCGTCTTCGCGAATGCGTCTTCGCGAGCGGATTATTCCGCGCGATTGATTGCGCGCGCTTCGCTGGGAATGGCGCTTGTTATGCGCTTGGAAACGACATTAACGCGACCGGGATACCCCCAGTTCATGTGCCTTCGTCTTGTGCATTAATTTTCGGCATTTGCATTTTCTTAATTCGTCTTTGCCGTTTCTTTTGTGGAAATGTTGCGTGAAATGTTTTGCGCATGTACAACTTTCGTCGTTAATTCATCTCGGGACGATTAATTTAATTTCATTGTGATGAAATGATTGATAGAGTCGTACAGCAGGATAGCAATAACGCGCGTATAAAGTTATGGTTATTCATAATCATGGTCGGAGTATCCGTGGTATTCCCGAGCGAATGCAAACCGTCGATCAATTAATCCAAAATTTTATGCGATAAAAAGCCCAACGAGAATATTCGGCTGTATCGCGGCGAATTCCTCTCGATTTGTTCTGCCACAAACGAAAATCAACGAGTTCCCGAAATTCCTAATCATTTCACCGGTGCACACAAAATTCCACGCCGAAATTTGCCCTCGAATTCCCGGCCGAGAAAATCATTGCGCCCGAGCCATGCACATACACGCAATTCCGCGCAGCGCTGGTCATAACGAGCCGCCACTTAGCCGCGCTTATAAATAGCCATATCTGTCGGTTATCAAGGCGAGCCTCGCGTAACGAGCCATTGCCGCGAGTTCCAGCACATGGGGCCGTGCGATTATTTTGGAAAGGGGTTCGCGCGCCGCACACCCTCGGCTCGAAAAAAAGAATTCAAGCGGCGCGAGCTATATGCTCTTATCTCTCGGGTCGGCTATATCAGCTCATTTTTCGAACCGCGCGATTCCAATTTAGTCCATTACAGCCTCGGCGCGCACACAATGCGAAATCGTACAAACGTCGCGTCATCATCATTCACCGAAGATAAATAAAGCATCGCTTCGCCTCCCTAGTCCGTTCGTCGCTCTCCCCTAATGATGTTCGGAAAATAGCGAGCGACGCAGTGTATAAGCCGCTCGACACGATGTTAATTAGAGAGCGAGAGAGACTACTCCCTGTACGCTCCTCGGAGACTTAGTGACTCGACTCGATTTCGAGATTTAGAAGCTCCCTCCCCTGTATGCACACACACACACTTTTCGCTCGAAAATAGAGGGAACGGCTTGCGGAGAAGACCAGAGCCGTACACAAATCCCGCAGGAAGTTAGCGCGGATTACCGCAGACATCTATCACCCGTCGTTTCTTTAGAACGCATTGTTCGCGAGTGTCGAGGAGCTTTTTCTGGTGTACTGGATCCTGATTTCCGCTTTGCCGAAGCCGAACAACGGAAAAATCTTGGGACGATTAGGTGTACGAGTTTGGGTTCGGGGAGAGTTATGTGCGCGGGGTGCACACTGTCGAGGGTCACAATTATAGCTGTTGTAAGGAATCCTTGACACCAACCGGCAATGGTCTGTTTTGGGTTTTAATTTACAGGGGGATTAAGGTGTCGCCGATGGCTGCCTGCCCGCTGATTAAAAAGAATGAGATGCCGGAGCTGCGCGTGAATTAGTTGGCGGTTTTAAATTTACACCCTCTTGGTTATTTAGAGAGTGTCGTTATGTTAGGGTTACCGACATAATCAATTCGGGGATGTTGGCATGATTGTCGTAAATAAATACGATATTGGTATAATACAGAAATATATGGTTTTTAGGCAGTTTCCACTTTCTCCAAAAAAGAAAAATAATTAAACCACGATTTATCGCAACTCGCCTCGTTCCATACCTTATGATTACTCGAACAGCCGTTTTTGTTCGTATAGCAACTCGGCGCCATCATAAAATACAGCACATGCATTACATTACAAGTCCACTTTTTTTTACACTGGGTGTGTACACAGTGTACGACGCGGAGCCCGATCGGATCTGCTTTTAAAAAGGCATTAAACCTTGGCCGATGATTAGTGGGGCGTGATTCGAGAATAATATCTTATAATTAAAGCAAGGCTTACTCTTTCTCACTCCTTCTGCTATCAGTTAGACTTAGTACGACGATCCGTCAAACGGGCGGAGGGGCCATCCGGAAAATCTCTCAACCCTTCCGCCGAGGTCACGTGACCGACCGACGGCTGTACGCGGGTGCGACACGTGACCCCCAGCTTGTGTTTTAGATACGCGTGTCAAATCCCGAAACGAAGCCTCTCCTCTTTCTTTGCCGGCGCTTTTTTTCCCTCTCGCCCCGCACCGCGTTTTTTCCGTACCATCATCTTTTCCGTGCTCCTCGATTCTTTTATATTCGCGACTTCTCGGCGCGCGCGTGTATATGGGGTGTCTTTTTGTATGCGCCGGGCTCTCGATCTGTAATTCACACCGTGTGTGTTTATACCGCTGTGTTTTCGATTCGCCCCGCTAGTCGTCTGACGAGAGTCGACGTGCGCTCGTCTGTTGTGTTGCGCCGTGGAGAGACGGAAAAAATAGGCGTTTGCGAAGGGATGATACGGGCGGTCACAAATTATGTGCCGGAGATGACAATGCGAACTGTAACGAGGGTTTTCAAGGCGAGAGCGAGAGAAAAAACGCGCAGAGAGGAAGTAAAAAAGAGCGGTAAGTGGCTGTTGATTATATGTGTACGTGTTTGGGGATTTTTTGTCTGCTTTTTATGATGTGAGAATCTTTCGATTTATTGACTCGAAGAAGGTTAGAGCTGGGCGTTTTGATGGGTTCACGACGTATTGCGCAGCCGGTAATATTTGTTCTTTTACCTCGATAAACGCAGCGCGAATAATCAAAGTACAAGAACCGGCGGACAATAGCATGTCCCGGTGCTCACGCGATGCGCCTCAATCGTAGAAGCAGTAGCAACAGCAGCGACTCGGTATACAATCAGTTCTCGAGACTCGCGCAGCTAATCCTCTCAAGGAAGTATCTTCAACCGAATCCACAACTAGATGACGACTACGCACTTTTCCCGTATACAACATACCCCTGACTCGTTGTTCGAGCTGCACAGAGGAGTCAGGGCTCTCTTTTCGCATGGAAATCGCGAAACGTGATCGGTGTGCGGCATCGAGAAGCCGTCCGTCGCGGACAATGGCTGGCTGGCCGCACGAGACTTTACGATGAAGTAGAGGATCGCTAATTCCTTAGCAAAAGAGTTTCCCCCCGTTCCTCCTACCGGCCGTAGCGTCCGTTCTTTTTCTCATCCAGTCCAGTTTTCTTTGGCGAGCGCGCCGGCGGAATCGCGGAAGAGACGCGGTGCACGTTAATGGCCTCGTAAAAGTTAACGACAATGTCCTCCGCCTGCGATTTTCTCCTCGGACTTTCCTCCGCTCAGCTGTCTCTCGCCTTTCATGCGCGTACGCACGAAAGGAGTACGTTTCGAATTATTGGCGCGGACGTGGAATTAAATTTCCGCGACGACAGACGCTCTTCCCGTGCTCCGCTCGAGAGAGACAGAAAGAGAGAATTATCTCTCTTTATGTCTGCGCGCACGCGTACATGCACGTCGTACAGGGAAGAGTTGCACGGGAATGGACGAGCGCAGAAACGCGTAGACACTGCGCTACCGTCAAAGAACATTTTTCACGGTAATGGATCCTACTGTGACATTTAATGTGTAGCTGATGTGCCAGTAAGAGTGATTATTCTTAATGCATAAAATGGTGTGGTAACGAAACAGTGATTAAACCTATAGCTATCCTTCAATTTTAAGCTAGTTCTATATCCCCCTACAGGTCGAAACTCATAATTTGAAAAATCTCCGCACGCCAGACGTTTGCGACTTGCTCAATTCCGAAAAGTTAAATGATTACCCCTCTGCGAGTGTAGTCGCAGTTCCTGTAGCGACAATTAGAAGAAGGCTTAAAGCATATTACCTTTTATAATCACGAGCAGCAGCAGTAGCAGCAGCAGCATAGCCAGTAACTAACGGCGGTTTAAAGTCTCTAATAATTTCGAGTCGCGCTTCACCCTTCGTGTCTCACCTCCTAATCACCCCAAAAGCCGCCATGGGATACGTATAGGGCTTAAGGGTGAGACCAATCTGCTTACGACCCTCTTAGCTTGAATAATTAACCGAGCTTGCGCCTCATGACTCTTTCTTCCTCTTTTTTTGCGAGCGCCGCGTGTCATTTGTTACACGATCTTGCACGACATCCTCGTCGTTTTGATTTGACTCCGAGCAGGTAGTTGTATGGAATTGACTTCGTGTAGGGTTTGATCGATCGTCCCGATATCCATCTTGCGCAAAGCAAACAGTGTCTCCTTTTTTTCTCTTCACGTTCGTGTTCACTGTTTATGCCGTCCCTCATTTCTCGACTATTTGCAACCCCTTCGCTAACGAGTGAAACGTCAATCGCTAAGCCGCCGCGAGTCATTAGTCAAACGCTGCGCACATCCCCGTGGAAAAACTTATTAGCATACGAATGTGCGCGAACGTTTGATCTCGCGAGCGTTTTCATTTGCCTAAGCCGTGCTGCTCGGATCAACGTCGATTTTGAATATTTAATTAGCACACGCGGAAGGAAGAAGCGCATGTATACGTTATGCGACGTGCCCTTTTATGCTCCAAGATTTTACCCTCGGGACGTTATCGAATGTTAGTGTTTGTTTTTCTTTTCTTTTTTTAAGGAGTTTCAAAATAAACGTTAGGGAGCGTCGAGGGACTCCTGAAGGTGGGTAAGGGGATACCTTGGGAGCATGTCTCGAAGGAAAATAATTACGCGATATTTGCAAAGTACGCAAGTATCGAGTTAAAAGGCGCGCGGTTTCGTAAACATTTTCGCATTAAGATATTGAAATACGCTTCCTGCACTTTGCCGTTGCGTTACCTCGTAAGGATATCTTCTGATACGCGTGTACCTTACACTCTGCTTTGCCCGCTGTTTATTTTAGTTTTTGTAGGCTTTTGTAACTTTTCGATATTATTGAATTAAAATAACTACACTTTTGTTTCGCGCAAATTATCCACAATCCTTTTGTGAAGAGTTAAGTCTTCTAAAGCTGCTCATGGCCGATGATTCTTTTGTTCGAGGCGAGCGCGACTCCCCCGTTCATAACTGCTAAAAGCGAAATATCGATCCCAAATAATATGCACGGCGGAGCAACGAGTACATAGCGAGAGCTCGCTGACTGCAATTAATCTCTCCCCGTAGGAACGGCAATTATCCCGATTTGTCAAGTGTCCAAAACGCGCGCACGCGAGATCACTGAAACGTTACTTTTAATCACGAGGGTCGTTAGGTTTATTACAAATTTCGCGGACCCACCCACGCGCCTTATTTCCCTCTCGCTCTCATCTTCACGCTTGAGATGCAGTCCCGGTGGCTGTCGAAAAGATAGAGAGACCGAGAGAGAGAGAGAGAGGTCTAAACTGCAGGAATTCGCGCAATCCCCTGGTGTAATATTAATTAATAATCGCGAGATTCCGAGAGGATGGTCACAAGATACAGGAGCGTGTCTCGGGAGGAAAGTCATGGCTACAACTCGATTTCGGCGCTGATGCCATTTCGTGAAGGTATAGTCTCGCTATAATTACGCACAGTAAGGGAATGAAAATGTAAAATTTTGAGAATCGCTTTAATTCGTAGCGAACGGTTTAGTCCATAAGGTTTTAAACGTGCACCCCCGCGCTGACCCCAAACCCTTTGCTCTCGCCTTGCACGCCGACTGGGCAAGTACAATCGCTTTCAGGTCATACTTTGCTCCGCAGCGAGCCCACGAGAGTCGAGCCAGAAGGGGTAAAGGCACAAGATCATTATCGGAGGCTTAACCACGCGAGAATTTTTAATCAGAGGGTGCGCATCCCTTCGACTAGTGCCTCCGCCTCCGCAGCAGTCGACGCAAAGCAATTGTCTTGACGCTCGCTGACTTCGCGGCAACCGTAGGGTCAATACTTGCTCGGGGGGTGCGAGTAGGTGCCGTACTATATACCGACGGCGGCGGCGGCGGCGCATTTGACGTGGACAAGTCATTGAAACCATGTGGCTGTCTCGTAGCGAGCAGAGCCATTGCCAATTACCGCGAGGCGCTTTAATTCCTTTTTGCAGCGGTGTTCTCCCGCTTTACGCCCTTTTGTACTCGGAGCTACTGATGCTTGTTGCGGCGACGGATGATTCACCGAACTCGCGTGCTTTAATCTTTTGCGTGCGTATGTAGCTTAATTTAATTAAAGGCCGCGTATCGAGATGTGTATTAAATCGATCGGTTCGCGAATCGCGGTGCGCGCGAGATATACAACAGAGCCGCTGACAAGCAAACACGGGTAGTCGATGTTAACTTTAATCTCCCAGCGCGGAACAGCCCATACATACGTAATGCCGGGGGCCGTCGAAATTCCCGCTCCATCTCGTTAAGTGATGGCATTCTCCTCGAGCCTTGTCCGCGCGTTTACAGCGCGTCTCGCGAAAGCACTAAACCAAACGAACCGTGGCTTTCTCGAGAAACCGAGCAAGTCGTCGGCCCTGTAGAGAATTCTGATTAGCATCATCTTAAGCTCGACCCTCCAGCATTCATATGCAAAGTACTGACCAGATCGCGCACAAGCGGCATTTACATAACGTCAGATTGACCGTGATTTCATTTGCTCGCGCCCGGCAGTCGATATACATCCGATGCTTATTACCTAGTCCTTCGGTCGAAAACCTACTCTCCGCAGTTTCCCGGCGGCTCTTCGTTTCGCTTTCGGCAGACGCGTCTCTGTCTTTGCGACGGAGAGAGGAGGGTAGTCGAGTGCTACTGTTGCTGCTGTTACTGCCTTCGAGACTTTAGATGCAAATCAGTAACGAGCTTGGGATAGAGCGAGAGAGAGAGAAGAGAGAGAGAGAGAGAGAGAGAGAGAGAGAGAGAGAGAGAGAGAGTGAGGCAGCTGGCTGTCTAGGCCAGCCAAACTGTAATTGACGAACGCGGTGACGCTCAATTTCGGTGGCTTATTGATTTCGCCGAGTTCCGCTCATGTAATATGCATCCTGTCGAACGCCGGATGGACGGGTGCTATCGTGCACTTGAGTGTTATGGGCTCCGTATACGCAGATGGGCTTGGCCGTTTGTAACGTGAATTGTTTCTCGCTTCAAACTTCTGATGAGTTGAAAATGCGTGTTTATCGTGTACACAGGTGTATGACAAAATCCCTCAAAGAAAAAATACACGTATTTGTCCAGCGCGTGCCTCACTCGAGCGATTTTAGAAAATCTCGCGCAAGCTTCCTTACGAGTATTCGAGGCTGTACACAGCGCGTGTAATCTTCTCCCGGGAGCACTCGAAAAACATCAAAGGACTGCCTCCTCTTTTTTTCACGAAAAAGACGAAGAGATTTCGCGGTCTGCTCCGCTAATCTTTACAACCCTCATACATGCTTCTCGCGTTTTCCTTTCTTCCTTCTTCCCGCAGCAACAGAGACCTCCGCGTGAATCAATACAATCCGTGTTATATACTACCGGCGGCTTGCATTCCGGAAGCCATGAGATTCGCGGAGCCGTGAAGAACGGCATTAGCACGAGTATATATACTTACGAAGCCCCGATCTCTGATTGTAACAAATGATGGGAGGCTTAATGGTTTTTCGGGGGTCGTCGCGCGTATTTATCTCGACACTGCGAATACACACCGGTACGGCTAGAAGAAATTCGTGACTCTTTTGATTGATTGCCTTTGTCACTTGGCTACGCCGACGAGCCGGCGTGTTACTAAGACGCCTGTGCGGCGTAGAGATTGCCCCTGTTGTATACGTTTTAATTATAGCGCTCGATTATCTTTCGGGTCTTTAATGGATCTCGCCGAGCGTAAAAGGATTGGATCGAGCTCTTATGGATGATGCTGCGCGCGGAGGATCTTGGTTATTGATGAATCTGTTAAGGAGAGGGATAAATAATTTTTACTGTTCGGGTGTGTTGTAGCCGTGTAATAGACTTGAGCTCTTCCCTTGTTTTTACAGTACCGTTCGATTTATATGCGGAATAAGTTTGCCGTTTGCCGCGAAAAGCTTGATTGATTGATCTGATCGAATTTCACTCATAAAAGTATTACACCATCCTAATGATCGTGTGAGGAAAATGGGATTGTAGTCGTAGGTGTGGGTGAGGTAAAAATAACGAAACACAACGTGTCCTTAATTCGACTACGTATTTATTTGAAACTTGAACTTTGTCTTGCTCGGCGGAACGCAGACTGCAGGATAGGCAGGAGGGCCTAGGTCCTTGTCAGTCTCTAGTTCGAGCGAGAGTGTTTGATGCCCCCAGCGACGCTTCCCTCGAGACCTCGGAAACGGGACGTTGGTCCCACCCCCAAGGTCCGCAGAGAAGGGATAGCTGGGGTAATTTAGGAGATCGGTGGCGCGCGTGCTTTTTCCGAAAGTACCGAGGATTATCGATCGTGCGCGGCCGATCGTTTTATTGCGGCAAGCGCTGTAAACGACGGACCGCTCGGCGGTGGAAAATCCGAGGACTGCATCGTCCAGGAGATTATCGGTCGCGCGCGGCCGATCGTTTAATTGCAGCGGCAATATAAACGACGGACCGCTCGGCTGCCGAAATTCCGGGGACTGCTTCGTCTAGGGGATTATCGAGCGCGCACGTGGCGGATCGCTTTATTGCGGTGAGGCAATAAAGCGAGGGTCCGCTCGGCGAAAACTCTAAGGCCCCGCAGATGCGGAAAATACGTACGCCACATCACCCCCTTACCAGTGATAACGCTACGCTTACAGAGTAATCTATCTTATATGTTTACGCTATTATGTTATATTATAAAAACTTATTCTATTTGAAACCCGCTTGGTAACGATCTGGGAAACGCACGCGACGGCCAGA
>CM053169.1:5943394-5962766 GCA_012977825.3 Pteromalus puparum
CCCCCGAACGCATTATAAAATAAAGCCGAGAGTAAAAAGCCCATCGTCCAGTGCAGGCTTCCTCGTTCGTGAAAAGACATAAAGGATGCTCACCCCCGTCACGTCGAGATGAAGAATCGTCCCGCGGTGGCAGTGGAAAACACGAGGCGGAAAAAAGACCGCGTGTATACACACGCACGTACATGTATATAGGCAAGAATGACGCATAGAGATGCGCGGCCCGTGATAAAAGCAAAGTAGCGGCTGGCACTCCAGCCCGGCAGATCCCGATATGAATTTTATCCGATAAAAAGCGGAGGAGAGCGGCTACGTGACGCCTCATTACCCCGAGTCTCTCTCTCTCTCTCTCTCTCTCTCTCTCTCTCGCGGTCACCCCTAAAGACTAAAAAAGCCATGTGTTACATCGAGTGCGCGACCCTTCCACACGAGGCATAAACTCCCTCGCCGCTGGCCTTCCCCCCTGCCACCCTGGTCAGCCGCCTTGCGTATTATAAAACCATAAAACGCACATTTTCGCGGCGTCCGTTTCGTTGGCTTCCTGAAAAATGGAGCTCTTTTGTCGAGTGGCTTTTAGAGATATTACGAAAACTTGTCCCCGCCGCCACGGAGAAAACTGAAATTCATTCGATTTTACGCTGGGACATCGGCAGCAGCAGCTTTCGTTTCAGGAGAGCGAATCGCATTAGGAGGCAAGAGTTCGTAAAAAGAGTTACGGCAAAAGAGGGTGAGAGCTGCGGGTCAGGAGGCAAGGAGCTTTCAAGTCCGCACTGATGAGATTTGTCGGCGACGGCGAGACACTGTAAAATCGGAAGATGCAATGATGGCTGGCTTCCTTCTATATTCTTACCCACGCGGCTCTGAAAACGCGATTTAATTATCTTTCAACCAATTCCATTAGTTCGCGAATGGTTTCTCTGTTTGTATCGTCTAGGGGTGTACAGCGTGATATTATTAAATCAACCGCGAGTTTGAGATTCTTCTCGATAAAAATTTATTGCGAATTGCGTGGTTTACAATCCGCTGATAATAATTCATTGTCCTGATCTCGGTGTCCGTGCTCTTGAAAAATACAAAATCATCCTTCGACAATTTGTTTTACGGACTTATTGAGATACGAAAGGTCCATTCACCATAAAAACATCGAAAGGCTCGTAAAAATCAGAGCCCGTATTGTGCTACACTTTTAAGAGTCAATCAACGTCACTTACAACCTCTCATAAAAAACGCCCTTCCCCAGGACTCACCTCTTCTCTATATCCCACACACCTATATATAATACATACGGCGGCACACGCTCGCGCATCTCTCCGTTCTCACAGCCTGGGAAAGCACAGCAGAAATCAGGGGCAGGTGGTGGTCCTCTCTCTCTCCCTCTTCTTCTTCCTCTTTCTCCCTAAACGTCTTCAAGGACACTCTGCCGATCTTCTCGCACAATAGCTGCGCGGCATATCGATATGAATTTTCTCATCGCATCTTCCGCGCGTATATATAGAATTATACGAGCGACCGAACGAGGTTAATCCTGTGAAAGGGCTCCAGAGGCCCGAAATAATCTCATGAATGGGAATTAATATCTAATTGTGCCGTGACGACAGTTTTTCTGTTACCAGCTGCTTTGACTACGAGACTCCGTAGTCTGCCGTGCGGAGACCGCTGTGTGGCGTAATCTCCAGTCCCAACGTATACTCGCGCGCGACCAAGGATGAAGCCGGTGTGTTCTTGGCCCGCTGAGTATACAAGCGAGAATTGCACTCGAGGATCCCTCGCGAGACGGCGGTTCACGCGCTACCTCTGGGAGTTTGCGCGCGCTATGGTTGTGTGCGTGAGCTTAAACGGATAGTTCGCGTTGTTATAGGATTCTGTTTATTAGCGACTGACGAATTTCACATTGGAAAAGAGCGCGCGTCTTCATTATTCCGAAACTCAATAATTTACTCGCGTCATAAATGTCGAGCGAAGCCCTTTCTCGTATAGGAGCGAGAACAAACAGTAGGTCTCGAGTTGATCTTTATGACTTACGGCTAGCGTCTTTCGGATAAAAATATATCGAGGTGCGTATACAAACACGGGTATATACGAATAAAGCCCGGATCTTGCTTTCATCGCAAGCGAGAGTCTGTGACGCAAGGAGTTCACACGCCACCGACGCCAGCACGCAAGTGCGCTCAGTGCATACCTTTGATATCGATCTATACCTCCTTTTGCCTGCGCTAGCTCTCTTCTCTCTTTTCTTTTCCGGAAAGATTAGGCGCGTCTTCTCAAAAGAGTTGCGCGGGAGCCTTTGTCGCGAGCTTTCGAAATTCTTCGCTCAGACATCGGTTTTCTCTGTACTGGGCGGTTAGAAAAATATCACCGATGGGACCCAAGCGCGCATGTATAACTATATGGCTGTGTTGATTCTTCGGATCGCGAAGGGTTCTCTCTTGCCTGACGCTTGGGTAAACTGGCTAATGACGCTCACATGTGTTTTTAATGATCCTGGAGATAAAATGACGATCGCTTGGAAAATCGCAGCTATTTCGAGTATATACGCGGACGGCGAACGCGTCATAGGAATTTGGTCACTAAAGGCTATGTAAATAATACTCGGGTTCGAGATGTCAAAAGCTTGTCTTTTCTGGAAGCCGTAAACTTTTTTTTGTCCCGAAATGGAGATGACGCACTAGACAAATATTGCGTGAATCATAAAGCGATGTAAGATTATGATAAACTCTCAAAGACCTCGGGAAAGCATTTAGAAAAAAATATCTTCCGAACGAGTAGCTAATAAAGTCTGAAGGTATAATACGTAAGGTAACTGTCACACACACGAAGTATAGCGATCGTCGCGAGGCAGGAACGGAAGGACATAAATATATCAACAATATAAGCCTTGTTTGACGTTGATACTAATGATCAGCCGTATATAAGAGGCCGAGAAGGTATAGACTCTCGAGAAAACGATGGACCGTGCGCGCACAAAGGCCCCGACAAGAAATCTGTGAAATTGAGCGAGCGAGCCTTTGAAATTTCAGTTTCCGGTCGGCTAACTGCGCTCCGATGACGCTGGCGGCGGCGGCCGCCTCTAATGATGGGAAATGACGGTTTGTGTGCCTCGCCGACAAGTTTGATTCATTTCGCCGGAGGAAGATCCTCGGAGTAGATTCACGCGCGAGCGAGCACGGATTTTGGGACTTATTGTTCGAAACCGAAATCCCTGCTATTGACACTGCGCGTTATTGCTGGCTTTTTAAACCCTTTTGAGCGGAGGCAAAATATAATGGAGGTGGCCGAGAGAAAAGAAAAAGCGCCACTCGTCGAGGCTCAAGTGCGCGTCTGGGTAGTCATTTTTCAGTTTTCACTCCCAGGGTGTTTGGGAATCGGCCTGATGGGAAGTGTGTTGCGCGGAAGGGTCGTGTGATTGATATTTATCTACTTGGTGTTAAGTGCCAATCTTCTGTCAAAGAGTGAATCCATCGGTGTTTACCTTGGAAATTAATGGCGCGTTAGAAACTTTGTAGTCTCGTCTCTGCGCGCGCGTTATGAAAATTGCATTACAATTATCCGCGAACTCGTCTTTGCCATCGTCGAATAAGTAACTAGTCTACTGCCAAGACAGCTTTCTCCGCTCCAATTTAAGTTGTCCAAGAATCGTTAGTCAAAGTTTTCTCCCGAGCAACGCTCGCCATACAGTTAATACAGTCCTCAATCAGACCTGTCGAAATTACAGACGCTCGGCCGTTAATTATTTAATCGACTCACGCTCGCGAGACAAGCATGGCCGCACGTATAATACATTACATACTCCAGACGGTCGTCAGCCTCTCGAGGCGACGGCGATCGCGCTCACGGTAGTCTCGCTCACGAGCCTCTCGGGTGCACTGACGTCGTCGCCGGACACGATCATTGCCGCGCACTTGACAGTCATTGTCCTTATGTATTTTAAATTGATTTCTGTATCGGCTCGCGACGTAATAGTCGGCGTGTTATACGCGTCTGGGTTCATTACCGTGACGAGCTTGTAATTGAATTTCGTTCGGCGGCAATATAATTCCAACGCATCTGTAATCGGAAATTTAATCAAACTCGTGCGGTATCGAACAAAATAACAAGTTCAGTAAACTCCACGATTAAATCCCTCCTCTCCACTTTTCATTCCTCGATAAAGAGCGAATTAACACTCCCTAGCTCGTTACGCGAGACGACGACCTATCCCCGGCGCTAATTATAAAAGGCCCTCGTTACAGCTGGCATTAAACCGCTGTAAGAAAAAAAGCGAGAAAGTGCCGAGCGCGAGGCTAGAAAAGAAGCTATAGAGCAAGCCGTCGCTGCCGCCTCCTTTAATCGCATTCGCAAACATAAGAGCCAGAGATTTACGGCCAATCGGCGGATTGCGCGGCGACGGCGACGACGTCCGGGGCGCGATATCGATGGCGACAAAGCCATTATATCGTCTCGTTGCAGCGCAAGCCTGTCGTGGAGGCTCTTAGTCACACAAGCCCGTGTCGCCGTCGGGGCCGCGGCTACTCCTGCACCTGTGTTCGTGCGTCGTTTTATTGCAACCCGAGCGTGCGCGCGCGCGCCTCTCGAGTTATCCGCGAGCCAGCGCCGAGGCACACCCACGATGTCCATAACTCACGTGAGAGCCCGACTGTGCCTTGATGGCAGAGTCGGGCTACCGCGCGCGACTACCGTACCTGCTGTGTTTATGGGATATGCGCGATGCCCTTAGCTCGCCGCAGTCGGATCTGTATATGTGTATGTGTGGTTGCGAAGTTGCACGTGAGACGGAGAGAGAGAGCGGGGCTGTGTTTCAAGGCTTTTCCCTTTGCTTTTCTTTTGTTTCGGTGCATTGTCTTAATTGTAACGGCGGCTTTGGCGAGATAACGTAGTATCGCTCGGAAGGTCGCTAAATACGCCTCGACATGACTGGCTGGAATCGTCGAATTAATCCAGAAGTAATGGTCTTGCCATAAAACATTACAGAGAATTTCGCTGTGAGCATTCGATTACAATACTGCTCCTGGTTATTCGAATTCCGTTTACCGCGGTGTGTCGTTGCTCTCTTCCCTCGACGATTAGGCAATCAGGGTGCGGTTTATTGTATTCCGATTACAGAAAGGAACTGGAGATTTATCTTACGAACTTGAAAAAAATTCTGTGTACGCGATGTCATTTTTTATTAATTCTTAAATAACTGCCAGGGATTTATCGCCGCCGCTCTAATATACCTTCTGGACTCCATCTCACCCTATGCCATCATCTAGAGAGAAAAACGAGCATCGAGAAAACTTCATAAAATGAAATGCTTCTATGAAATACGTGGACTCTGTAAAAGCGACAGGTGTTGTTCGTCCTGCGTTACCCGAAAATTCACAGCCATAGTCGAGGCTGCAGCTTGATAGTCTGCAAGCACGCGACGCAATATCGCGCGCCTAATGGTCATTCGAGCTCGGAAAAAAGGAACTTTGTGAAAAATTTAATTACGTCTATAGCTCGTCGGGTTTCTCGAGTACGTCGTGTTCCGCGCTCATAAAGGTTCCCGACGCTATTCATAAAAGCAACTGCGAGAAAGCTTGTTTGGCGCATGTGCGCTGGCTTTAATCGAAAATTGAGAGGAGTTTCTTTTTTAAACGAGAGGCACACGGTACCTTGCATTTGTCAACTTGTATTTTTAATTATAAAATTACATGTGTCTCGCGTATATAATATCGTAATTGAACATCGTCGTATAGCAGGCTGCAAATTTTTGTTTACTTGTTCTTCGTCGTAAATATAAACGCCGCGAAAGAACGACATTTAATTAAATTTCGTTAAAAGTGATGAATCACGACTCAAAAAATAACCATTACGTCTCCGGCAGATCCGAAAAAAAAAATGCTTTGACAAATGTCGAAACGAACAGAAAAAAAATATCCGCATCGCTGCTATTGCTACTGTCGAGTGGCGTAAGCACACTCGTGACGAGTTTTTTTTTCACACAGGGCTTGACCGGAAATTGCGTTTTTAATGCCTCTACCGCGCGCTACCCCCTGCGGTCCAAATTGAAAAATACAAAAATGCGTGCCACTCTCCCGGTCACTCGAGTGAACACAGAAAAAAACGAAGAGAGCGTGGGCGATATTCCTTTGTACTGGTCGCGAGCGAACGAAACAATACGTTGCTACCGTATGAATGCAGAGTTGAGCGCGTACTGGATCCCGTACAAGCACGTGTGGTCGGAGTTTCTGGTTTTCCAAGTAGATCTCGGTACATGTATCCTGAATCACGGCCGAGAGCTATGTTGTGTAATACAATTATTTATATGATAAAACAGTGATAAATATTTTATTATATAAGCCTAATTATTAGTCTCACTCGCAGATCGCTTCGAAAAGTGCAGCAAAAAGAAAGTAGCCGACCGGTTTCCCAAAAACACGCCCATCTCGGCGCCCCAGCAGCCCGGTCAAAACACTAGCACCGCGTCCCCCTCGCCATTCACTTCGAATCCAGTATAAGTGCAGTCCGTACACAATACACCCCTCACCTCTCCTCGTATTATATGAAGCAGTCACGTGTTCCCCCCATCAGTCGAAGGGTGACTCGGAGACGTTTCTCTACTAGGTTTTCTCTCATGGCGGGCACACGTATATGCTATATCGATACAACCCGCCGTCCCTCCCGTGGCGTGAGGCGACCGCCGATCGCCGCCTCATTAATGACTGATGACCAGTCTCACGCGGGGATGCTGCTACTGTATAGTACCTGTGAAAAATGAGACTCGATTGCGCGACCGGTAGTAGCTGAGCCGAGCGTGCGATATTTATTTCGCGCGATTTATCCCGAGCATCCGTTGACGGCTGATGTATCTGTCTACGCCCGAGAGTCGGTTTCTGTATGTGAGAGAAGTGTAATATGTTTGTAATGCGATTGAATGCTGGCTATAATAGTCGGTAGGCTTTGCGCCAGTGGACCGGCGCTATTGTGTGTTATCCTTGTATTGTTTGCTGTGAGATTTGGCATTTCGGAGTCGATGAAACGATTATTAATGAGGACTTCCAAGAGTCCGTCAAGTACCGATGGTCACCACCAGTATTCGAATGAGCTTTGTTCTGCAGGGACAACGCGAAGTGTTAACAGTTGATGAATGTGAGAATATAATACATACTCGAGAAAAGATATTTTTCGCAAAATCCGTTAATTTATCCGTTATTGTTCGAGATAAAAGCAACAAAAAATTCCGTTCGTAAACACGTGTTGCATTCTTCAAACTATCGCCATAGATACCATCAGAAAACACAACCCGCTGCGCTGCATCGGCTCGACGCATCACATAGATATACGCGTAACCAAGATCATACCCCGACTCCGAGGGTCGGAAAAATTAGGTACACCTCTTTACGCGAGAGCGCCAATATAAACACGCGTGGTTCACGCTCTGCGTCGCCTTTGCTTGTGTACACAAAGCTCGAGGACAAACTCGGCTCACCGGGGGTGTGAGAGAGAGAGAGAGAGAGAGTTGCGGGATTTTTCCTCTCCTCGCTGCATACGCGACAAGATAAGCATCTGCGACGCCGTGCGCGTAGCTCGTTTATCACTTTCTTTACTGCGACCGTGAAGTCGCGCTGCTCATTTGCATTTTCTGTTATACGGCTACCGTTCGCGAGGTAGTTTTTCGCTTCTCGAGCTTGTGTGGGTACGCGGTAGCTTGTTATCTTCGCTTCTTTCACATGTACGACTGGTTGAGTTGTTTATTCAAAGACTCGAGCATAAAGAGTTTACGCCGATGTCTTTGTATTATCCGACTGAAGTAGCGAATGAGGTGTGTATAGCCTTGAAAGATTTATAGTAGATTTCGTCTATGCAAAACCGGAAGCTTCGACTTGCGTTGTTGGATCGCATATTATAGTCGCAGTTTTAGGGTTCGCCAGCAAAAAACCAAATGCTTCGCGACGAAAAAAAAAGGGACGGAGAGTATAAGGAATCGTGATCGATCGTTTTCGGACGATCTGCTTTGTCACCCGACTTATTAATCATACACGCGTCATGTGTAAAAAAAAAGATTTTTTTCTGGCTCGAGTAGAGCACAGCCTACCGTTTATCGAGAATTTTGCCAAATTGTATTTTTTTCATTCGTCAGTCCAAGAGAGGGTTGCGCGCACGCTGTTGTCTTTTTTCTCGCGTGTAGAGGACATGCGCGTGTATTCTTTATGAGTCAGCAAACGTCATTAATCACGAGTGTGTTTTGAGCCACGGGTGCATTTTCGCGGTAACGGCGACGGCGTTTGTTCTTTTTTTGATCATACGGTGATTCTTACTACTCATACACGCTGTATAGAGTCGCGGAGAGGCTTACGGTTCATCAATGAGTGAATAGAAAGCAGTGCAAACTGCGGGTTTCGTGAACATTTTTTACCTTTACCAGCGCCGATAAAATCAAACGCAAATGAGTTCTGCTCTTCTTTCACTCAACACTCGTATTTTCTTCGAGTAACTGCGTGACAACTAGACCCGGTATCCCGCATAACGAGAGCAGTCGCGTCAGGCCTAATGAAGCCGAACGAGCGTGCGAGCGCAGGAAACTGAGTCGTCTCGTGCGGCGGATCACGACCAATCGCATTACCGGTCGGCTCATCCCGCTTCTTTAGTACACCTATCTCCGTAGACACTCGGTTTTTCTCCTTTTTCGCTCTCGGAGAAAAAACAGTAGCGCCGCACGCGCCAGGAGGGAACGGCGACACCGTTCCATGCGAGTGACTGAAAAATGTTACGCGAGCCGAGACGATCACCCTCCAGTAGCCGAGGATTCGTGAAAAATTGGTCCCCGAAAATTCTGACAGTCCGCGATTTATCAAGCCGAACGTGCTTAATGTACGCACATGTGCTTAGACACACGATCATCATTCTGATTCTCTATCTCCGCTTGTTTTTGAGCACTCGCCCCTTTACATTTTTATATATCAATATCGTCGCGTGCGGAGAGGACGTTCGCGAGGGTTGGGAAGAGTATGGCGAGTGGATAGACGCGGAAAAAGAAGCGACCAGTGTCTCGGGTTTCAAAATGATTGGGATAAAATTGAGGGTAAGTCGATCCTCGAATTCTCTCTTTCCCTCGCTTCTTTCTCGGCCCCTGTACGTTTTTCTCCAGTGTATCTTGTCGCGCGGCGAAGGGCGGGTACGGCGTTTGACAACGGTATACGTACGTGCGTCAATTTGGTACTCGCATGCCGAGATAGAAGAAAGGAATCTTGGAAGTATACCGTTGACTCGATCCTTCTCCGCGCAGTCCTCGTAATGATCAGAGAAAGAGAGCCTCGAAGTGGACAGGGCCAAGATGAAAACGGAGACTCTGCGGTGCCCGTTGCGTCTTCGCCCGATATGTGTTTCACGTTTCATCTGTGAAGAGAAAAAATGAACCTTTTATATTACCTTTAAAATGACCGCGAGGTCTTCTTCGTAATATCATCGTGCGGGTATATGGAGCCTTTTTCTATACGCGTCCCTTTGCTGAGCAAATTATGATTGTATTCGTGAGCCACGTGGTATCAATGTAGAGCCAAACGTTTATTTTCGACGATGCGGCTGGGATTTTGCTCTCGATTGCAATATAAGAGACCAGTGCAAAATCCGATTCTATTGTCCAGGGACCCGCATCTGCAAAAGCTAGTGTTACTTCTAGCTCCAGCGAATCGTACTCGAGTCCGAGCAGCGTCCGATTCGTTCCCAGCGCCTATTTCGATCCCTTATACGGAAGCCCGAATAATTCCTCCTAATTTTTCAGCGTATATCCAGCACACGAGAGCTAACGAGGTCCAGCGATGCTCCTAAATACGTGTCCGCAACCCTTCAGCGCGGAAATCAGCCGGTGAGGCGTGCATAATTCCCGCTGACCGCTGAAGCTCCCCGACGTCGAACCGCGCGCCGCCGACGTGTATAACCCTCTCGACTGACCACTTACGCCCGGGAAGAGAAAAAGCGCATCGGATCAATGGGCCTTTCGAACCAGGGGCACACAAAGGTGCGAGAGCATGCTTTTCGGCTAAAATCGGCCGCTTAAGCTCGTCACTGTCACTGGCGCGACTGACCAGTGGTCAGTTTCTCATGCGCGTCGAGTGGGCTGTTAACGGAAATAGAATCAACGCGCGACGCGTGGGTGCGTGGATGTGTGTCTACAACGTGTAGGTACGATGCTAAGAACCGTGAGACGGCCGTGTCTTTACGCGTGTAACCTGTGTGAATGAGAGAGTGATAATTGCAGATGTTGGAGTCGAGTTTTGAGGGTGGAAAAGGCTTTCCCGTTTATTTTCACAGACGGCGGCGCATCAGTGCCACGTGGATGCTGTCGATCTTCATTTGTGGCTCTTGCTGTGCTTGTCCTGTACTCGACGACCGTTGTGTGTTTGTACGTTCTTGGTGCGTGTGCGATGAATCGACACGAGAGACATAAAAGAGTTGGTTAACAAGGGATGAAGGGGTTGTTGATCTGCTGTGGAGAGGGTCGCGTTTCGGGGTTCGCGGCACAGCGATAATATTTGCTTTCGCTTTATTTTTCCGCGTTTTTGGCTCTTTCGGTGAAAAACATCTGAAAAAACAATGAGAAAGTAATGTTATTCTCGTACAGAAATTTCCAATTTCCACTCCGCAGTAAAACTCGTCAGCTCTTTCGCGTCGACGAAGAAAAGTATACGGTATAGAAAATTTCACGCGATGGGCAAAGATAGAAAACGAGAGGGAGTCTCGAGTTTCATCCGACACAGAACGAAGGCGAAATTCAATTCCCCGATATCTGAATACGAGCCAATTACGCGTGATGTATGAACGCGGGGGATTCGGCCGACGTCCGCCCGTTATATGTATATTTTTGTCATCTTCTCTCTAGCGCACGCGAGCTTGCCTCAGAAATTTGAATGTCATCTCCCGGCGGCGTCGCGTAACGCGCGCACACTTCTCAATTTATTCCGACTTTGCGCGCGAGCGCACGTCATATACTACGCGGATGATTTGCATTTTTGGGAAAGCACATTTGTATACATATGTGCTGGCGTTGCTGGGGTGCAGCTAGCCCATCGAAATTTCGGTTGATCCGACTTCTTTATGCCCGAGCTGTATTGTCCGCGAGTACAAAAGTTTCGCGCAACGACAGAGTTCATCGCGATAGATGACTGGGGAGGCGACGGTGCGACGCAATTGATCGATGGAGCGTTTTATTCCTCGAATCATCGGTTTTTGTAATTACCGGCTCTGTCGGACGTATGCGTCCGCGAGATTTCCCGCACATCTGCATTCATGACTTTGTATCGATGCGTTTTCCGCATTCACGGCATCGCCATTGATAGAGACGCGTCGTGAAAGTGATCACCCGGAAAATTGTCTCGTTCACCCTATGCACTTAATTCGAAAACGCAGCATATGTCGAATTCGTATGCAAGTCGGTTAGACGTAAAATTCGATCTTAGGCGTGCGCATAAGAAGTTACGAAAAATTAACGAAAATCGCTTATAATCGCAGCGTCGTTTCAATTAATGCGGCAATCTGCTAAAAATCACGATAAAATATGCAGCTTTATTCGGGATAATCCAAAACTGCATTTCATCGCACCCGCGTATATAGCCATATATATCAAATATGCTTTTTAATCGCCCATGCAGCGAGAGAGAGACTTGTTTGTTTCAATCCACATCAAGCGATTGAAACATTGTTTGCGGTCGTTCGAGCTTCGCAAAAGTCCGCTCGACCTCTACGTCCGAATAAAGCGATGCATTAATAAAGCCACAGTATAGAGTGTGCGCAGGCAAAGATACAGGAGACACCGATCGCGATCCGAATCTCCCTCACATATTTAATGTTTGCATGCGAAATTAAATGTCTGTTTGCGAATGTATATACGGGAATTCGTCCTCGAAAAGATCACCGCCGTTGGGCTCGAGTCCTCTACACTGCGCATACATACAACCCCCCGTGCACAGTGGCTTCCGCCGCCAGCGTGCTTCTGATATTCATAGAGAATAACGTATGTGCTCAGAAAGCGAGCGAGATGTGTATAGCTATACAGAGAGTCTCGTAACGCATTCTCTGTGATCTCGAGATGTGCGACGACTGCGGGGATCCCGTATGTGGAGCGGCCGATTGCGGCACGTCGCGGCAATCTGATTTTCATAAAAAAGGAAGCCTCGCTTCGGGTAAACGCGCCCGATGCGGCGGGGCTGAATAAATTCACCGGGATTCCGAGGACTCGTCCGCCTGTCTTCTTTATTTGCTGCGAGGTTTATTTGACTGGATAATGGCTTCTGGAGGAATTTCGGCGAATTCGTATAAAAATTTCATAGCTATACAATTCAGTGATAGTTTTAATGAAAACCGTAAGGTTGGAACGATGTGTATTATATTCGATGTCTTCGATTCGCATCGGTACGCAAAACATCAAAGTTAATATTTTCTTATACGGATCGCGTTATGTGCGAATACCGCGCAAAATATGATTTATTTCCACGAGCATCTCCATTGAGGTATCCGGCTCCTTTGAAGTGAAACCAGACTTTATTGAATGTGGTCCTGTCGAAGGATTTCAATCAGAGCCCGGGACCGTCTCCTTCGCAGTCTCTAGATTAAGGGGGAATTCGCAATTACGTGGATTACGATTTGCCGCTACTGTGATGCGGAACGCACCGAATTTTGTACTCTCAATGCACGAAATTACCTGGCTGATGTGTACTCCCTTTGCGCGTATTAGGCAAATCCAAGCGTTTCTTTTTCCTCCGTTATCCTTTCTGCGCAGGATGAGAGATTTAATAAGCTATATCGCAAGAAATGGTGGTGTCTTTGTGATACGAGGAACAATAGTTGGTTCAAACGTCGGCTGATTTAATTTAGAGCCCATAAAGTAAGCTTGAAATAGGCAATTTTATTTTATTTATCCGACAGCGGAATAGCGACGAATTTTACGATGATATAATTTCGCCACTTTATTACCGTCAGTCAACTAAAATGCCATCATACTATCCGAAATTTGAAATGTGCACTTATCGAGAGAAAAAAAAACGGGCGACTTCGAATAATCCCAACACTCACACACTGCACGGATTCCAAATGCCCGACGAGTACGGCCAGAAAAAAAGCACACAGACATCGTATTTTCCAAACTTTTTATTTCTATACCTGTCAGCTCTAACAGCTCGTCACCAGACACCGCGAGCAGTATCGTGCTCACACGAGGCCGTATTTACCTTCCCCGCGTGTCAAAGCGCGCAACCATAAAGATTCGAGCTGTGCAAAATGAAAAAAAAAAAAAAAACGCGGCACACCCCTCCAGCACGAATAGGCAGACAGTGGCAGGTAGGGTAGCGCTCGGTGCACGTACTATACTGGAGATACAACGGACGTTGTGGTACAGATTAGAAGGATCGAAAAAACCTCACCCTTAGTGGTTATACAGGCGGCACTTTGTGGAGGAACTAGTTTGACAAGAAGCGAAGAAAGATCGTAAATTTTACATTATAACACTTGTTGTGGCGCACGTATTACCGGTTCTCGATGCGACGAATAATATAATTCAGTTTGGTCGATTTCTCTGAAAAAGTCGAGAGTAAATCCGTAAAATAGAGCCATCATTGCCGATTAATCACGAGCTCAATAGCCATCTCCCCGTCAAATAAAACCGTCACACTTGACCTCGCGCGCTCGCACCGATTCATTAAAGGAAAAAAATCGATCCAAGTAATCCGACCCCCGTAATTGGTTTCGCCCCTGCGTGTATTACGTCGGCCGAGAGGGAGCGATGTAACGCAACGCGAGTACTTGACGCAATTCGACATTCCGGCGACACAAGACATTTTTAATCACGAGAGCATTTTCGGGCCGCGCGCGGCTTTAATATAGCAGGAGCTATGCGATTATACGCCCGTCCGCCAAGCGATAATAGCCGAATGAAAATACCCCGGCTAAAAACTCCATCTGTAGGCAAATTGTTTAATTACTGGCTTTTCGGCTAGCAGTCGTCGCGCAATGAGCTTCTGCCTGGGGAAATTAAATTTTTGCACATGCGACGTGACGTCTGAATTTTTCCTCTCCTCTTTGCGATTCGCTCGATATCGGTATAGTATACTCGTACTCGCAAATATAACTATACGTGCGTACACATCCACGCGACAGTCGACGGCGAACATTAATTTGCACCTTGTTTGAAAAAAGCTCGCGCAAGAGCAGTATAAGAAAACACACGCTAACGAACAAATTTACATTTCCGCATACGTATAGGAAAAAAAAAGCACAGTGTAATAACAAAGCAAACGTTTACGATTCATAAAAAATTAATGAGTCTGCGGCGGCGGACAGAGTTCTTAATCTCGCGTATACACATTACGCGTATCATGCTCTTCTCACGCGAGCGAACGTGTCGATGCTGCGGAAGCCCTTTCCCTCTCCCGCGAGCAAAAAACCAAATGAATGGCAAAAAGGGCCGCTGCCGGTTAACCGCATCTCGCCCGGCTGTAACCGAGCCTCCCTCTCCCTCTTGTAGAAATCGCCCTTCCCCCAAGAGTGATTAAAAACAATTACCGTTTCGACGGTTCCATCGCAATCGCGCGAGCTCGGCAACCCTTGCGCCTAATGAGAGAGAGAGAGAGAGTCTGCGCCGCTGGAGGGACGGAGAAGACGCGGTAGCAACAGCGAGCGGAGAAAAAAAGAGGAGTAGGAGAGAGACGCTTCCTATCCTCGTTTTCTCTACGCACATTCGTATGAAAATGTCCGTCGAACTCTCGAGCGCATACACGAGACTCGCACGACTACCCGCAGTATATACATTAATTAATATGCGCGAAAGCGAATTTGTTTGCATATGCCGGCGACAGGCTTTTGTCTCGGCTCGCGCGCGCGTGCGAGAGCAGAGAGTTGTCGTGGGAAAATAGTCGAGTGCGCTCACGGAAAGTAATGACGCGATTTATTCCTGAAATTAAAACAACGTCGCTCTCGTACATAGTGTATAGCATCATCGTCCGCAAGCGTGTTTCCAAATTTACATATCTCGGAAGCTTTTGTTCGGGGAGAGGTGTATGTAACGTTTTGCCATGAGGGTTCTTGTATGTACGTGTAATCGTGCAAGGGTTTGAAGAATGAATTACGGTTCGCCGCAAAGAAAGCTCGTCAGAAGATACGCGCGTACTTTTTCATCCAGTTATTACTCGGCTTCTCGCTTGTTTCGGCATGTCAAGAAGTATTTGCGCAGCCTTACGTATGTACATGCGCCGTGAGTCCGCAGTTGGCGAGTATAAGAGGTCCGGAATAATATATAACAGTCGAGGGATCGGCCGGTCGCTTGTATGACCAGAGGCACTATACCCGCGCGCAACGCATCACGGGGATTCTCCAGAGCTCTCTTTCGTGCCAAATCTCGAAATAACTCGGCGCAGTTGCGCAAGAGGGTCGCGCACTCGCTCCTTCTCTTTCGCTCTGCACCTTTTCGTATCTCTGTATATTGTGTGTGTGTGTGTGTGTGTGTGAGAGGGGATACAAGGCTCGAGTTGTTCAGATGAATTCCTTCGGGCCTTCGGAAATATCATCTCACTAATTAACAATTACGCGGCGAGCGAGAGGAGTCCGGACGCGGCTGAGGGAATATAGAAGGCGGAGATAAAACGGAGGAAATAAGAGAAGTGGAAAGGGAGCGAGTAATTAACAATTGCTCGGAAAAGGCAGTATCGTTTTTTTTTTTACTAAAAGGTATTGTAGAACTTTCACGCTATAAAGTGTCGTGTATCGCTCATATGCGCCCTTCCGAACGTTTTAAAAACTCGTCCGAACGATCGAGTCGTCAAAATTTAATTTCAAGAATGAGAAGAGTGACTCTCTCCCGCGGAGTTGCCGGGCTAAATAATTAATTTACTCCTTCTCATCCCGGGAGAGGACTGTGCGCCAGAGCGAGTCACTTTGACGTTTCCGAGAGAATCGCGTTAATCGAGCTGAACCCCATGCGAAATAGCGAGAAAGCCGAGCAAAAGTTCGCGACCGTTGCCGCGACAACAATGGAGTCCACCCCTTAACGATTACGATTATGAATATATGAATGGAGCGAGCTCACTGCTGTTCTTCCCTCTTCGGCCTCTCTATGCTCTTCTTTCGTTTCTGTATGTTTAATCTCATGGTGAAGTTTGTTAATTTATATAAAATGCGCGTCTCCGTAAACTGATATTTTTAATCAAACGCCCGCTTCGCCGAACTAAAGTAAACATTTCAACCGCGAATCAAATGAACAATTCCGCAGTGTATACACGCACGCCACGGTATCAATTACACACGAGCGCCGCAGCGCATAGTTATCGCTGCAGCGACTTACGCGAGCCGTAAACAAACAATTTTTTCTTCCTCGCTCGGAGAATTCGGCCGGTGCGTCGTTTATCGCAAGGTTTATTCAGAGGAAATAACGCGTCGGCGGCAATCATTAACGTCCAGCCCGCGCGCGCGGAATGTGATGTAAGAGAGCGCGTTACATAAAGCTGCTGTCGCTGTCGCGGTAATCGAGCCAAAGGCGACCGCAAAACGCACGCGTCCGAATATTGTGACGCGCAGACAGTTATTCATTCGAGCTACGCCGAGCATTCGATTTGTCGCTGCCGCGGTGCGAGTGTGTGAATTTTGCGTAAAATTTGAGAATGATTATATGCACTGCTGATGCAGTGCGCGCGATGCTTTCGGTTGTAATGTGCTCGTGGAAGCGGCCCGCGGGATGTGTACGGCGCGAGTTTAATTCGAGCGACTCGATATAACGCGCTTCACCGATTTAATGATGTGATTATTCTGTTATGTAGTCGGGACAAAGGGCTTCGCGGAACTTTCGGATTTATAATTATTAGTCGCCGCTCGTATGAACTCGACGAGCAATACTCATTACAGAGAGAAATTATAGTTTTCTACTCGCAAACTGTTGTGTAATATTTTGACGCAGGTCGATTGCTATTTCGTACCTCGTCAAATTAATAATTAGACTTAACTTCAGAGCTCCGAAAAATCGGTAACACGTCAACGCAACATGAATCACACGTTGGAGGGACACTTTCAATTTAAAGCTCTTTCCTGTGCGGCGTAGGCGAAATGGGTCTCTCGCTGTATATGAAGAGCGCGTGATTTTTTAATTTCGACAAAGGTCTTGTGCAGCTGCCAAAAAAATTGTCGACGCCTTTTCACTTCCCCCCTCTGTCCGACGTTAAACGCCGTGACCACGTCGTTGGCAGACCAGTTGTCCATCCCCGAAAGCTCCAGCGTCGGCAGCTGTCAGGTCATATAGCTACCTCTGACTCTCTCTCTCTCTCTCTCTCTCTCTCTTGGATGCCAACTGCAAACTCTGCGAGCGAGTCGAAATAGCTGGAATTGTTGCCGGTCGTGTCGCGCGACGTTGAAATTCAGAATACCGAATGCCACGCTCTCTCTCCCTCTCTCTACGGTCTTTAGCCGGCCAAGCGAACAATCCAACTAAATATCCGCGACTAGTTGCCTATACATATACCCGGCGGGCTTTGACTGTGCGGCCGAATGTTTCACCGGCTCTTTCGAGAGTGACCCGCCCGCGTAATTGGGAAAAATATGCGTTCTATCAACGGGGCTGACTATAGAGCTATACGCTGCTTTTACTCCTTTTTTTTGCTGCGAACGAACCTTTTTCCGACGCGTTTTTTTATTAACAAGCACGCCTGCCGAAATTCGATCATGCGGCTTTATGAAATATCGCGAGCGCGCGCTTTCTGCTAATTGCGTTTCATTTTTAAAGCCGTTTTCCGCGCCGTGACTCGCCGCGGTGAAGCGAATTTCACTACACGTATACGACTGAGTTTGACTTTGATTATTGCACAGAGTCACGTGGTAATTAAAGAAAATGCGGCGCTCTGCTGTACGAGAGACGAGAAAATAAAATATCAACAGCCTTCGCGGTTCAAAACAAAGTGGAAAAACGTGCGCCGCTGTCAAGGTGCGCGTCAAAAGTATCCGAAAGCTGGCATTCCATTATCACGCCTTTGTGTGTAAAAACGAGAGGAAATTTCGCGCCCTGCGTCGGTTACAGCTAGATTTCGGGCGTCAAAAATAGTCGCGTGTGCCCGGGGAAGGAACAAAGGCGCGAGATAACGAACTGTCAAAAGAGCAGGCGAAAAAGGTCCTTTGAGCAGGACGAGTCATAACTGCAGTATAGGTGGCGCGTTTTATTTACAAAAAAAAAAACCGCTGGTTTTCGAGTACGTGCTCAGCCAATAGAGTTTTAGCGCGCGAATTTGAAAAGCGCAGAGCTCCGCAGTTGCTCGGTTCAACGCTTCCATTTGCGGGAGCCGATGGGACAGAAACCTATGCGAGCGATTTCCTCTGTAATGCGCGCGCGTTACAAAGTACAGTTTGTCGCGCGGATTCGCGGGAGTGTGTAACGCGTCGCTGGTGGATTATCGCGGACTACTCTAACGCTTTGTGTGGACGCGAGGGCGATTTTTCGGTGCGATACGCGCGAGTTTATATGATTGAAGTTACACGGAGAGATGTGCTTCGCGAAGCGAAGAACAAACGGGCTGAAGTTAAATAAAAACGAAGGGCTACGCGGATAGCTGTATAGAGTAAGCAAAATGTGGGCTTTGTTTTTCACGAGATTCATATTGCGGATGAAAAGTTTGTTATTTTCAAGCCGAATCGAGTCGTGAGAGGGATGAATTGACAGCGGCAGTGACGAGTGGACGGCTTATTATTTCTTCGTCTTCGGGACCTTTCTGTCCGACAACAAACGGCACAATGCAAAAAATGGCACGTGCCGCCTCAAGACTTCCGATCAATTAACTTCGCTTTCGGAACCGGACCCTCACAGAGAGACTCGGCTCCGATCACACAGACACAGAGAGCGGCCAGTAGCCTGGTCTTCAACAGAGACTCTCCTCTGAGCGGGCCACACGCACTTATACGTCGCCCCAGCACGCAGTCGCGGCGAGCATTACAAAACGGCGTCGGGGCGTGCGCTCGGGATACACGCGGCACACTCGAAGCCGCGCAAGTCCACTCGAACGGATGTCATGGGTAAATATTGAATCGCGCTCGTGGAGTCATCTGAAGCAACACGCACTCGGCCCGAGAAGCAGGAGTGCTAATAGTTGTCGCGAGTACCTGATAATGACTATCATCGGCGAGGAATATATCGCTCGTGTATATATAGACGCTCGCGTTCAATGCCTGCACGAGTCAATCGACGAGCCCTGCGATTCGAGGATGTTTTGACGGGCATGGGAAACACTCGAATCCTCGTACGGCCGCGCGAGTGCGCAGAATGTGCACGTATACGTGTATATAGGTATACGAGTAGGTAAGTGCTCCTGGCCCATTGAGTAATCGAGTGCGCGCTCGCGTTTTCGATGTTTGCATTCGCATATGCGCCGAGGCGGGGGGGGGGGGGGGGGGGGGG
>CM053169.1:5963600-6084317 GCA_012977825.3 Pteromalus puparum
AAAAGATTCGCGCTTGCATCCGTGCTCGTTCCCGCATGCGTGCAGCGGGTATAGCTTGTACAAGGCTTGTTCTTTTGTTTTTCAAGGGTTATTGCGTCTTTTTTTGCATTCGACGATCGCGACGACGCTTTTTACGTCGAACCCCGGTTGCGTTCGGATTTTCGAGATTTTGAAGCTGCTCGGTTGTTAAAGGGTTTTATGTACAATTTATTTGATACTCATTGCGCCTACCAAATAAAACATAATTTAACGTTTCGAGTAGTCATATAGATGAATTGAAAAAAATTAAAACAAAAAAAAAAACTATTCCACCTTTTGTACACACGCCAGCACACGGTTTTCCATTTCAGTATATGAATAATCATTTGTTTACTCTTTTTTCGCTTCTCCGCGATTTCGCTCTCCGCATTCATCCAGTGAATGCTCGTGCGTTCGTTTTGCCGTTGCACAGGAGCTCGCAAGCTTTGAAAGTAAAATTACTGCTTTTTTCTCCTGCTCTTCTGCTGAAATAGCATCAATAGACTATATTCGTGTGCACGCTTCCTATACGCGTTCTGTCATGCAGTGCGTCCCGAACATTTAATGGATTTTTTTTCGTAATAAACTGCAAGCATCGTATACAATACGTCAATAAGGTGATTGAAAAATGAATTCGCCTCGGTATATACATAGTGCGGTATACTGTTGTACCGCGAGATTCGGCAAATGATTCCCGGATTAATCGATCCGAATATACGGGGCGAATTCGCCGAGTATGACTTTGCAAAAGTAGCATTCCTAGACTGAGGCTCTGCGCCATTGTTGCACTTCACGATAAGGTCGTTAGTGCGAATGACGCGACATAAAGTGAAATAGCGCGGGCTAGGGAAATCACCCCTTGCTGCCTAGGGCGGCCGACGACTCCTTTTTTTTTAGGTGTCGTTGGAAGTTCGCGACCCAACATCCGATAATAGAAATGGATTATTTCGCGGCAGCTTTTCCGATGACATGCCAGGTGTCATGCGTGCATTATCGTCTCACTTTTTCGCCAATCTTTTTTTCGGAGTCTGACAATGAATTGCTCCGCCATATGTTTATTTTTTGGTCTATTTGGGTGAGTCATCGAAATCAATAGAATGAAATTATTGCTTATGAATGTTCCAGTGTCAATTTCGTAAAAGTTATTGTCTTAATAGAAACTTCAACGTTACTCTTCAAATGAATTTCGACTGTATACAAATCAAATCGTCAACAAGCCTTAACGACAGAATCATAAACTGCTATAACCAAAGAATCTGCACTTTAAACAGGGTGAACCAACACAAAATCAGCCGACTCATGGTTGCACTTACCAAAAAACTATGAGGCGGCGAAACTCCCCCATATCGTGCCCCAAGAGTTAATCTATCGATAAAGCAGTAGTTACCCATTGTCCAAGTCGACGCATCAGCGCACGCGACCAAACCGCGCGGCACACAAAGTCAGTCAGTTTTACTAGTCGTTTCTCAGCTCCCATAATGACGGCATATGTTTCACACTGTGTGTTTGTTTCTCGAGAGAGTGAGAGACGATCGTCCAAGCAAACTTTATAAAACACGGCACTGCGGGAGGCGCACAAGTCGTGTGCGTTCGCGGCGTAAATGAATCAGAAAAGCGCTTCCCACACGTGTCGGGTCACGTGCTGGATAATTAGATATTCCTTAGGCCGGCTGCATTAGTCCGCTCCGTACTCGAACCTTCATTAGTCCTACCGTCGACTCTCGACTGTGCGTCTGTGTGTGCCCATAGGCACGAACATTTCGCGCTCGATATGTGCTATCCTAACCTATATATCCATCGGCCCATTATTATTAATCGTCGATGGATGAACCCAAGAGTGAGGGAGAAGGGGAATAACGGTACGATGGCGTGAGGAGTCGACGAGCTTCGATTGTGTGCGAAGCGCGTGGAAATTTTAGGTGTGTTGGCTCTCGACGAGGCGTCGAAGCGATATATTTGTACAGAAGAGCTACGCGTGCCGCGTGGGAACCTCCGGTGCACTTGAAAAATATTATTGTGTATGGACTAACGCGGCGCGAAGTAGTAGGTAAACGTTTTTCAAAAGAACTCGTCACGTGCGTCATACATTAACAGTGCCTGCTGTTTTTCCGACGATTCAGTTTGTTTGCAATACCTATACAATACGCGGCCGCAGTGAAATAAAAAAAAGAGCATAATCAATCATAAAAATGAATCCAGATACCGATAATCAGTATCCCTTAATTGACGTCCTCCGGCTCATCTCGCGGCAGCACCCTCTTCGCAATTACCGTCTCGGCCAGTCGCCTGGTAATTTTTCCTCCCTTCTAGCGTCCGCCCCAGCTTTTTTAAATCCAATTGTCTGCACGACCCCCTCGCGAGCGTACGTATACGCGTATACGACGCGACGACCCCTTGGCGCTGCTTCGCGTTCGGTGATTGCTGGTATTTATAAGCGATACCCGGACGTCGCCTACGTAATATGGTAATAGGCGCAATGGCCCATATTGACATGAACGATGCTCGCCATTAGCGGCCGAGCGAGCGCGACTCTGCTACGCGAACGTTTTTAATTTCCTCGCCAAGTGAATTTCGTCCCGGTCGAGCCGAGGGTTGATATTACTCCGAATCATTCATACACACGCGACGATCCCTTTTTCCCTCTTGGCGCTCTGCGGATGACTGCCCGCTGTCTCGTTTTTTCGTCTGATCCCTATTTTTCAGAATAACGCCGAGCTTTTGTTCCTATTCCGGGCTTTTGTTTTACTGCGATGTGCGCGTAGGATATCATCTCTTTGTTATAGCTTATAACACATTTTACGGTTTGATGCAATCTTTTTTTTTTATTTGCTATCAGTGAATTTAATCCAATGCGAAGCTCGCTTTAGATACCTTTTTTTAAGTACCTCGTGCTCGGTTACATGTAAATAGCTGTAAAAGCCTGAAAGCGAGAAGCGAAAAAAGCGCAAATCCCGATCTCACTCGTTCTCCCTCTACAGTACTACCCGGATGTAGCTCGAAAAGTAGGTAAATGAAGCTCGCCGCAAGTTCGTTAACGCGTGGAGCTTGAAAAGGAAAAAAGCATTGCATGGCAGCACTACTTGCTCGCAGTGGGAACGAGTATTAAGGGAGAAAAGCAGAGGGGCGTCGCGTTGTAACGAGTAAAGTCGAGAGCTGCGAACGAGGCCGAATTAATTACAGCGGCGTAATGTGTACACGTATACATATACATACAATGCGGGAGAGAAAGAGAAAGACGGAGATTATATGGCGCGACTAGTGTAGGTGCGCAAACCGTAAGATTCCATCAACATACATCTTCGCGTAATCCGGGCTCTGCCCCTCCGAGGATTAACGGCCACCTATTAACGAGTACATTAAAATGTGTCTCCGCGTTTACGCGGAGCGATGATTCACGCCGGCTCTGAGTGATAGCGCCCTATTAACTTCGAAATGTCGTTATCAATCAGTATTATGATTTCCTCAGCTAAAATGTTCATTCGATGAAATATAAACCTGCATTACGATTTGAATTTGCAAAGTCAGCACTCGTAAGCTTGGAAAACACTGTGTACCGCAGTGCATGAAAGGGGGAAAATGGTAGCCCCAATCATCAAAAAGGAAACGAGCAAATTAGCAGATCTCGTAATTACGATGGCCCTTGCAAACTTCGACCGAATAATAATGCGCGTGCGTGGATTCAAAATTCGCTTCGCAAGTGCTCACGAATGATTTTTCGCCCTTTCAGACAAAATTCAGTACTTCAGCCACGGTAATCGAGAAATCGTGCTCGTTGTTAAATTTCGTTTCCGAGTCTTTTATTCGCCGCTGGAGTGTGCTCGATCGTGTGCTACAATCACGTGCTGATTCAAAAAAATCCACGATCCTCCACCCCTTCCTCCGTGCAATAATTTATCGTAAAAAAGCCGTAGACTCCATAAAAAGCCAGTCTCTTTGCGTCCCTTATCTACGATCATAAACAGCGAGTAATTTACGAACAATTAAAAGCCACCCTCCGGTACCATTGAAAAAGAAGGAATCCACGGGGGCCATAGATAATCCAGCCCGCACATATTCGCTAGGTTTTACTCAGAGAAAGGGCACCTGTGTGTCCGCGCGATATCCGAATGTGCCGAGTAATGGTGATTTAATTTCCGAGGGGGGCTAAAGAACGCGAGAAAGATATAAAGAGGTAGATTGGAATCTGTCTGGCGTTGTTGCGGCGTCGGCGTCGCGACTCATTCCGGCGGGGGGCGAACGCGCGTTTTTTAATGCTCACTTGACGCGCTCTGTGTACGAAGTCAAGCGCGCGCAGGTGTCCGTTCTCTTCCCCTCTGCGTCTCTTTCGTATATGTATCTGCGCCCTTTTCTCTCTCGCCCGCTATTTTTGGTGTCCGATGACACTGCTGTCACATAGTGCTCAGCTCGGTTTTTTTCTTCCCGCTTATTTACTCCCCTCGTGCGTATGTTTTTTGTGTATCTGTGTCTGTGTGTGTACGTGTGCGATATAGACGGTGCAGTTCGGGGCCGAAAAAAGCGACAGTGATGTAGGGACACGTGAGCCCCAGCTAGCGAGCACTTAGATAAGATCTCAAGCGGAAAAATGATGTTTCCGAATGGATGTCTGATAAGCCGGCTCGGGTGGTGTTCTTTTTTTTCCTTCGTTTTTGTAAACCTGTTGGAGGTGATAAGAACGCTACCACTGCGCCGACGCTTGTTATTGTTTTACGGCAAGATAATAAGCCCACGGGTCGTAAAGAAATTCGCCCGTGTTTATCTATCGTTAACGAAATCTGTCGAGTTAGCTTCGGCCTGCTGGGACAGGACAAAGGCCTTAAAATAGTAAATGCTCGTTAAATGAAATCTACTTTTCTATCTCGGCAGGGTCTGCGCTTGATTAATTGATTTGCGATTCTGATTCTGGCAGCAAGATAACAGAATTAACGCAGGATTTTTGTAATCAAATCCGAGATCAGTAAATATCCTTGCAGTTGTGATGTTAATTAAAAACTTCGAAAGCCAACAAATAAATAAATCTTCTATCGCGTTACTTGTGAAAATTTAGCTCTGATGAAAGCCTCGTCAGACGTTAAAACGGTGGAGCACGACTGCGTTGCATATAATATAGTCGAGCAAGCTGAGGCGGAAAAAATGCACAAGACTCTTTTACGCCCCTGACATTAGCAATTTTTGTTTGGAAGAAGAACTGTTCCTCGGGGCAGAATCAGCAGCTGTAGCGTCAGATTACTTACGCGCTTCCGTAAAAAGCTCGTAAAGCGTAAAAGCTCGGTTTAAAGCTTGGCTTTTAATGACGCCCACGCTCGTATAATATGCTCTGCGTGCGCGCGCGAAGAAAAGAGCTCAGTAGCGGACGACTGTTTCCTACCCTTTAGCCCGCGAGCAAACATAATAACCTCCCGAAACACTAGCATAATAAAGCAGCGCTGATTCATGCGAAAAACTCGCTTCACTGTCGCGATGCGGTATATCCGTGCTTACGCGTCTTCATGCAGCGAGCGGTCGGCTAATGGCATATCGGCGGATGGTTCGGTTTTTTAGCAGGGAAAATTAGTCCAGTTGTTTTTTATTTCGCTTTTTAGTACCAGGACAAGTTCTTAAAAATGCAGTCGCTGAAACAAACAAAGCGCGATTATTCGGAGTCTCTCGACGAAGAAATCAATTATACCAAATGATCCGCAACGAAGCCTACGTATCAATTTCGGTATGAAAAATAGTGCATCCGCTCAGCTAGATTTAATTATGATACTTTATTCCTACTGCATAGAGAGCTTATGATATATACCTGTACCCCACGGCGTAAAAGGATCGTTGCAACGGTGCACAGCAGATTGCTTCCAGGATCTCGCCTCTAACGCTTTTTCCTGCTCCCCATCAGTCCATAGCCGCGATTCGTTATAATACGCATACAGCCGCGAGTCGAAGCGTCAGACTCGGCTCTTCTTCGTGGAAATTCGCCAGCACTTATCCGGTGTATTTACTCGGTGCCATTAGGCCGCGAGATTTGCAATTGCCGTTGCTGCCGCTGTTGCTGCCCTTCTAAGCTTGCATCGCGAGGCTCGAAACGCGGCGCGCATTATTCCTTAAATTACGACGGATTCACTTCTCGCTGCTTCTATACGAGGCTATGCAAGAAGGCGAGTTGCTCGAATGCATTGGGGGAACAATGAAACGCTCGACTGATTATTCCGGTTTTGTTGTCTTCAATTTTGTCCCGCTCGCTCGAGGAACGAGTACAAGAGAAACAGGGAGGGAGATATAGAGACTTCTAGCGTTATTTTGATAATTTCAGGCGAACCGGATGAACGGTGCAATTGCTGCCGTAAAATGTAGGTGCATTAGGCTTCTCTAATTTTTTTTCATAATTTCCAGTCATAAGGAAGAGTTTCTTGGTATCTTAAACGCGTCGTCTTTCCACAACAATGTAAACGTGTTTTCTGTATACACTGAAGCAACGGTTTATAAAATTAAGCGCAGTGAAAATTGATTATGAAAAATCATATCATTCAATCAGAGCACGTTCACCTAGGAAGATAAATATTTGCTTAGAGCACATAATTACAGTTCCAACGCGCACGCGAAATACGAAAAAAAATCGTCGATCGTAGAGTGCAGGAAAAAAATTCGCGGCAATCTACGCAAAAAAGGAAAAATTCTGGACATATGCGCGGCTTTCCCATTAGCGCTATCTCGAGATCGCGTACTGCCTGCGCAGATTATAGAGCACACAATAATAATCACCATAAAAATTCGCGCTAGCTCGCGCTCAGCTATATCAGATCCGAGACAGATTTGGTGCTTGCGATTTACGCAATAAAAATTAAAAATTTACCCAATCACCGTGCGGCTGCCGTATATTATGTACGAACGGTCGCGGCTTTATTCGCCGCGTGCGCGCAGCAGTCTTAATGATAGGGTCGTTATCGCGCGCATTTATCGGCGAGAATGACATTATCGCCATCCCCGCGCCGCGTATACTATACGTTCCCTCCTCGTAGTGTGTGTACGTGTGCGCGAACTTTTTTGCTTGCTTATTTGCGATGTGCGCTTTCTTCTTTCACAGACGGCCTGTCGCGCGTGCAGTCACGGTATCCAAAAGGAAATACAGTGAGCTACGTGTTGCGCAATGCGTCTTCTGCAACTTTGCATCGCAGGCTCCTCTTATCTGTTGGTTGGATGGGTTTTTTTTTTTCTGTATTAATCTGATGCGAGTCGCGCTAGAATTAAATTATGCTCCGCATTTCTATTTCGTTATTTTGAAGCTCGCTTCTTGCTGGCTTTCAAATCGTTGCTGTATCACTAATTTAAAAAATCCCGTGATATACTGACCCGATCAAGCAGAGATCAAGCATCGGCAGCACCCGTTTTAATCCCCCGTATTCCGAGCAAGTGTGAACTCTCCTCTGTGCAATTAGCTGTTTTTTCCCGTATAATGTAGTCTCAGCTGCAAGGGGACTGATGGTGATTCGGGAGCAAAAAGTCCTGCTCAGCCATCAGGAGCGTCGAGCGACGCGCTAAGTTTACACTCGCCGCCGGACGTACGCGAGGAGAACCGGATTGACTTGCTACGCGGAACCGGCTTCGCTTTTTCGCTCGCGCCGATGGTCTTCGAGGAGATCGGATATTTTCGAGCGGATTACGTGAAACAAGAGCTGCGATATCGTCGCTCTCTATAGGCTCTGATTAAACAAACCCCCGAGACGGGCCCCCCTTTGACTTATTTTAGAAAGCAAGAGGGGTGAGGAGTACAGACGCGCCTTTTGTGTCCAGCGTCGTGGGGTTCCTGAACGAGAGATTTTTTCCTCGTTTTTAGAAATCTGACGAACTCGAGGGGGGTTACTGTTTGCTACGTAGGCCATCGTACGATTGTTTGCATCGTTAGAGTTTTTTTTGCCTTTAATCGGATTTTTCAGAAGAGAAACCTGCTACTGTTGCCATTTGGTCGGGTCCACATGCTGGAGACTACTTATACAATTAAGAGGTATTATATTTTGATACATTTTATGATGGCTTTATTTCTATAAGCTAGCGGTTATTACTGATTTGTACGATTTATTACAGAAATTAAGTATCATTTGTCGATCCCCGTCCAAACATCATTTATCTTCTCAGAGGTCCACGAAACCGAAAAAAAAAAAATTAAAAAATTTGCATTTTCCAACAAGCGAGGGAGAGACACTACCCATTGTATCGTCATATAATTTCATTACGCCTCAGCCGCACCCATACATGCCACTGGCGCCGCATCGCATAAATAGGATGAGAAAATCTCTTAAGGTGATTCGACTCCCCTCCTAAGTGACAATCATCCACAAAAACCTTGAACATCCCGCGCACACAATAGCCCGGCTCGCAAATCACGGCTTAGCGCGTATCTAGTGTGTCCCAACACTTTTACTGTTATGGCGAATATTTTATGGGGATATTGTAAAATTAAAAAGCGGCGCAGAGCCCCCGCCCGCGCGTACCCGCGGATAATACGTGGGGTTGTTGTTGTGTACGGCGTAGGCTGGCTGTACTAGGACGCGCCATATGCCCCGTTGCTCTTCTTTTTCCGACCAGTCCTTCGTCTATTTTTCCCCATTTTAAAGGCTGCAGGGGTGCAGAGCCGCTATATTTGACTTTCATTACGTCTTATACGCTCGCGCGCGTCGCGTCAGAATTTATCGCCTCTCGCGCTCTCCCTTCTCCCGTATCTCGCTTTTTGAGCAAACGCGTATAATACGCGCAGTTTTGTCAAACGAGAACCAGGCGAATTAATAAGGGATTTCCCGCGAATTTTTCGATCGACTGCTCCCACTATTATCTCGCTCTGCTTTGGAGATGAATGGTTTTGCGTTTTTTAATTCAACATGGGCAGATATTCATCAGACGGCGCAATCGATGTCGAAATGATTCGGTACTTTCGAGCGATGCTTTCGCGGTGGACACATTTACACGTGCGTGTCACGCGGTAATGTGTCTGAATCCAGTATATAGGAAAAGTAAGATATATGGATTGTGTCGGGCGATTCGTCTGTTGCGTATAAAAGGAAGCGCGTCGTAGAGGTATGTTTTACAGCAATGCAACGACCTTTGTCTTCATGAATTATTTACTGTTCCCCGTCGCGGATTCAATTTCAGTGCACAAAATGGTTGAGAAACACGCAGGTACGTCATATTTGAGATTGTATGCATTGAGTCAGTGTATAGCTGCGGGGCTATCGACTCGAGATTATCGTCATCATTATAGAGTGATTTTGCAAACTGTATTTGCCAAATAGTTGTCAATCATTTGGTCGTGAACATGGATTCTATTCATATGAATGACAATTAATAAAGTTCACCATGTTCTTGCAAATACAATCGTTCATATATGCGTAACGTTTCGGGCTTTAGAAACAGTACAATAGATGCAATGAATTATTCTGATTATCAAAATTTAAAATCAAACACCGAATACTCGGTTCGTGCCAATAAGTATCATACAATTTTGAAACGCGACAAGCCTCATCTGCATTATTACGAAATCGCGATCACAGCATTCACAATGGAAACCCCTAGGCGCAATATGAAATAGCAATAAACATACTGTCGGACTTTATAGAGATACAAAAGCATAGAGCACATCGCCATTGGAAATTCGCATCAGCAGCGACGCTGACTCATGGAAAATCTAGTATAGGTAATCTCGCGCTGAACCCGGTTTACCAGTTCGACGTACATAATACACCGAAGAGATGTATAGAACAGCGAGCACCCCATGGCTCAATAGCCATTCACGCAGGTGCGCGAGAGGCTAAGCTTCTTTGTTACGTTTTTTCAGCGAGCATCCGCGAATATTGTACAAGGCGCCTGTGTGTACCGTAAACAGAGAGTACGTGTGCATTCATATAGCGTTACGCTTGAGCGCTCGCTAATTTTGCCATTAGCCGATTTGCCGAGTATATACTTTCACCTTCTTTGTCGGATTTTATGCGGAATAAATTTTGGTGTACGTGTGCCGTGGTTATACAGTTTATGGCAGTCAATTGTTACTCGTATGGCTGTTTTGTAGATAATTTAAGGATTCAGAAATCGTCATTTTTCTGCAGCAAGAGATCGTTGAACCATGCCTCGAGCAACAAAGATCGATTCTATACTGTTAAGAATGTGATCGAGATCAACTCAAATCTTATCGATTAGAGACACTGAAAATCACAATATTCCAGAGACTCTCGCGTTCGCATTCACTCCACGACACTAGTGTACATCCCTTCAACCTGGACTTTAATTAAAGTTCGGTTTACGCCTCGCGTTTAATTAAACTTGATGAATCATTAAGCTTGCCCAGTCGCGATAGGCGTACAGCATCGCTGCTTTCGGTATTTACGCGCGAAAAGATAGTCACTGCGCGCCCGGGGATCGATTGCTCTCGGGCATCTCGTCGTCATCGTCCGGGTCATTTCCGTTCACGTCGCACAGCCCCTCAGACAAGGGAGCAATTTGCCAGTTGTTTAAGTGCCAAGTGTTAAGTGCTGCCGCGCGCTACACGTTTATGTTTCGCCATTATTGTTTTATGTTGGATCCCCGGCCCTCACTCGCGAAGCGTAAACCGCTCGACACTGGCTGCTTGTATTACGAATATGTGAAATATAGCGTGGCTGTAGGCGAAGGTGAGCGGATGTCACTGGATGAAGTGTGTTTGAGGCCGATATAGAAAATTAAGTCGAGCTTTACGGCACATGCGAGAATCGCCTGCTCGTGGTTGGATGTACAGCACTGTCACTATGGTTGATAAGATAACATTGATTCCTATGCTCGTATGCATATTTAATTAACTACCAAAAAAAAAAAGATTTCCACATCTACACCGAATCCACCGTTGCGTTATAAACTCTCGGCGCTTTGCATAGAAATTCACTGGTTCAACCATCCGCTCACACTCCTCCATATTTCATTTTCTATTTCATTTTACGAGGCACATAATAGCGTTATAAACAGCAAAGACAGCCGGAGAAATCAAGATCGCCCGATCGTCCATCGCGATATGATAATCCGGAACAAAGGGGAGACGCGTCGTTTTGACACACCCGTAGGACTCTCGCACACGCGGAGTAAAGCAAAAAAACGTAGCAAAATAGTAGGCCGTTTCGCTGGCCAAGCGATTTTTTTTTTGTTCATTCGCAGATGTATATGCGCGAAATGCGCGCGTGCACGAGATAGGCAGCGGAGCCGAGAGTTTCATTTCACTTTACGAGTTTTCAAGATCCGCGCGCGCTCCGGCGCTTCTGGGAAATTGGGGGCTGCCGCGCTGTAAAACATACTTCATATTCTTTTTATATGCGAGTGCGCGGGCGGGTGGCAGGCGTCCCGAAATTTTCTCGGGATCGTCGCGTGAGAAAAGAGAGAAATTTACCGTGTGTGCGGCAGTGGCTAGAACGGGCTCGTAAAAGAATTTAGCCGACGTGTAATTGAAATTTCGACGGCTTTTATTAAAGGAGACTCGCTTAGAACAAATTAGTCGGACGTGATTATATTCTGGGTAAGCTTGAGGTTTCTTTTCTCATTTTTACTAAAGGTTCTTGATTCGATTCACGATTGGGCTACGGGTAACTTTTATCCTTTAAATATTTTCCAAGGAATATTAAATCCTTGAACCGCCATATGGGTAAACCATCGTTAACGGGTTCAAAATTTCGACCAACCCATAAAAAAGCCATCCCTCTGCAATGTATTCTTGAATAATAACCAGCCCAAATCCTTGAGCATAATTGCATATAACGCGATCCATCCGTGGTTAAATTATAACAGGGGAGGCGACCGCGTAGTCAATCGAATGAAAAAGTCATTTTAGCTAGCTAGTGACTCAATTTGAGCCGGCAAATCGACGACGAGTGCGAACAAACCGCCCAGACTCGCATAGAAAACTAACTACAGACTAGGTGCGCGCTCTTTAATCCCCCAATGCCTCAGCGACGGCACATACAGCGTCGACAAAATTACCATAGCGTGACCATGCACAAAATCTACGCCTTTCCTAATGCACCAGCGAGCGAAAGGGTGCAGAGACAGCATCGTGATCTCGTCGGACACTCATGGAGAGCCGGCGCGCGAGAGAGCGAGAGAGAGAGAAAGAAGCCCCCAAGAAGACCAACACCCTTCCGGAAAAAGCGTTTCCGGGTCATTACGCGAGCACAATAGGCGGCGGCGAAGGGAGGCATCGGTCCTCATAAGCCGGATTCCCGAAAACTCGCGAAACTATTAGCATATTAATGGACGGCAGCTCAGTTAACCCTTTCATCGGCGCGCGCCAGATTTGCATCTCGCTCTCGCTCACTCTTTCTGGCCCATATACATACGCGCATGTAGTCCGCAAGTCGCGACGGTGGCGGCGGCAGTGCGTTAAAAGCCCGCGCTGCCGCCGAGAGAGAGAGCGAAATTAACATGACAAACTACCCCCAGCAATAAGGGTGGTACAGCTAGTCGGCGCGCGCGGGAGATATATCGCTTCGGCTATATGCGGGTGTATGTGCGCGAGAAACAATAGGCGCCGCTTACGCGAGAGAGTGTACGAGCTCGACGCTTTTCCGCTCTCTTACATGCCTGACTCGCTCGCTACTCCCACTCGGATTTATACCCGCGTTTTTATTTACTTCCCGGTGATGAGTGCTGTGCATGTAAACTAGACTGTGAGGAGAGATTCGGCGGAGAGAGCCCCGTTATCGAGTCATCGTGAAAGGGTTGTATTTAAATTTCGCAGGAGAGCGCGCGTGGCTGCGAGGCCGTGTGACGTTTTAATGAACGCCCTCATGTGAGATTGCGTGGGTCGCAGCTACGGGAGAAGCTCCTGTTGCCTTTGTCTCTGCAGGCTGCTCCCGCGTGCGTGCAAGCTTTATTTTCATTTCTTTCAGGCCGGGACCGACGACTTAGTTTGCTCGAGCACTCTTTAGCGGTGGTTCTTTACGAGCAAACTAACCGACCGAACGAGAGATAATAGCATGATGAAGTTGCTCGAGGTGTGTCGGATTAGCTTTTTTAATACGTGCTTCGCTTTCCACAATGTGCATATCACGCGTATTTCAGTTTTCTCTCGAAAGCTCGAGTTTCCGTTTATATGCGGAATTGCCAAAGTAGCCCCTGCCGCTGCCGTTATGATAACGACTCTTTATTTCGCCGTAATAAGAAGTTCTCCGCGATTTTCCCGCAGTGAGCTCTCTGTGGCCATAAAGTCGCCAGCTCCTCGCTTCGTCACAGTTAACCATTTCGCGTATCCCGCTATATACAATAGCGTATCGCGGATCGTAAAATTCTTTCTCCGTGTACAGCCCGCCTGATAGCTCGAGTTCGTCAAGGATCTGGATGAAGACGTCGAGAAGCGAAAAATTAGTATGCTAATACGCCTTCGTCCCGCGAGCGCTCGTAAACTTTGGCAATTAACGTTCGCTGTGCCGTTCTCGAGCTAACCCTAAGACTGCTTGAGTTTCAGTCGCCGAGCAGCTTCCTTTCCGCTGATTCTTTAAATCATTTCGCTGTTTTTATGAGCTTAATTAACATTTATAGGTTATTCCAGGCTCTCAATGTACTAATAAATAATGAAAAGATATACCATAAACAAAATCAAGTGTTTACTACTCTGAAGAAGGCAGTTCTATCCGTATTTGAATCTTTTGACGGCAGAGTACGAATCCGAGCTTATCCATCGACTTAAAACGATTTTTTTTTTTCATCTCGCGCCGAGCGAGCGTCGCACGAAAAAGAAAGCGTCCTTTTGAATAAGGCTGGTGTAATGAGGAGCAGCAGCCTCGGATCCTTTCACGAAGCGCCGCAGACGGATTTGATAATTACGAGGATTATTTTGGCTTTTTGTGCGAGCAAACGCCCTTCTTATCGCCAGACCGCGAGAAAATTCTAAATCTGCTCATTAAACGCGGCAAAGATCTTTTCGGAGCTTTGCTCCGCGATTCGTTTCCTCCGCCCCGCGGCTTTACGCGATATCGACTGTGCCTCTCCGCCGTACTTTTGACATTCATTGTGCATCTTAATTGAGCTGTTCGCCGGATCTTTGCTGGATTTATCGCGAGGTTAATTAATGGCCGAGGCTCGCGTAATTGAAGTTTCACCTCTTTCCAGAGGGTGCTGGAATGTCAAGCCAAGTGACGCGCGTGCTTTGAAATGCTGCCGCTTTCTTCGATACATAGACGAGTTTTCAGTCACGGGCGGGTAAATAATTACGAATTGATGATGGCGCGCAATGATGTATAATCGACGTGATCGGAGCTTCTTTGAGCCTTAGTGTATAATTACAAATTTTCTCATTACAAGCGGACTTTGCACAGCGTCTCACGGCAAAAGGCATCTTTAATGCTGTTTTTTCGCCGACTTTCATACTTTAATACCGCGGTGATAAATAATTCAATCAGTTAATTCGGCGGACAGTTCATCTACAAACCCTCGAGCAAACTTCGTTAACGCCGCCAAAGTAAATCCCCACGAAAACTCAATTTTCTCGCGCGAAGATCAGTTATTTCACTCCGGAGGCTGAAGAAAAAGAAGGAAAAAAAAATAAATAAAAGGAAGAAAAATTGCGGCTCGTTAACGGACATTTTTCAAGGGGTCGTCCTGCCGTGAATAATTGGCCGTCGTTAAAAGCTTTAAGATCGTAAGCAGACGCCGTGTCTATGTAGCTTCTCATCTTACTCCGCCGGCAGTAGTGTGCACACACTATATCTTTTATTTTTTCGCCGACTCACGCGCGCTTCTAGGCGAGTTTGACAGGTTATTAAATTAAACGATTTTTTTCACGAGCGATCGGGAAGCATCGCCGTATGCATCGCGCACTTCTCCCCTCGCGCGCCGAATCCCGTGGGGCGCTTCTGGTCTTCTCCGCGAGAGTTAGGGCGACAGAGAGAACGCCATGGCAACCCCTGCAGCTCGTGCGGTAATTATGCTTTCCTTTTTCTACGTTCGGCCCATTTCATTGGGCTGATATAATAAGGCATCGTCCTCGTTGTCGTCGTCGGGCTTAGAGGGCGGTTTCAGACTGTTTTAGGATACTCGGCTAATTGCAATCTCAAACTGCACTTGCCCCTCGCGTTTGTTGTCACGTAGGTGTGAGGAGCCTTTTGTATACCCCGAGAGTAACAGACAGTTTTGATGGACGTGTGCGTTCACCGGATGCGACGTTTCGCGAATGTGGGCTTTAAAAAATTGGTATCTTGTTAACTCAATTAAATGTTTGATTATTTCAATGGCAACTTTAGCCGCCTCGCGCTCTCGCACATGCACGTCTTGTAAATTACGCAACGCGCAAGGCGCACACTGATTTCGGGAATCTCAACGCGCGCGCGCGACAAACAAAAAGACAAGTGAACAGCTCCAAGAGCCGCGCGTAAATTTAACCTCTCGACGTCCCTCCGCGTTCGCTTGCCCGATTTAGTGCTTCTAATTAAGTAGAACAAGGCGCGAGGCCTCGCGCGTGTTGTTGTGCTTCTTCGCAGTAGCAGCTGATCGTATTTGGGTCAGAATTCTCTCCCGCGTCGTTGCGGCGCAATTCGCTGCTTCGCTCGCGGCGCGAACTCTCCTGCACTTTCCGCGCGCGCGCAGTCTGTCTTTCTCGATGCTTCTCTTGTCTCCTCTATACTCTCCTTCTGGCAAGAAAGCAATGAAATTTACGGCGGCGATCCGTTCTCGCCTGCGCGAGGTCAACGGCTCTATTTTCACTCGCACGTTATCTTGCTCGCTCAGTCGCCCGGGGGCTTCGAAGCGGCTTTGCGGAAAATTATTTCTGGTTCGAAAAGTTCATAGGTACGGTGATCTGTATATTTTCGTTCGAAATTAGTATTTTCACTGGTTCGATCGAAAGAAGCCGAGTTCAACGTCTCACAGTCACGAAAAAAAAAACGAGGCAAGAAGTCGGACACCCGGCCAGGTTCACGTCAGAGAGAAAGAGAGCGTCTGCGAAAAAAGAGCACAACGTCGAAGAAGCAGCGGCGCTGTTGAGTCAGGTCGGGAGCGCATGGGCCTTGGTCGAGTTTGTCGACCCCGGCTCATGGTAGTTGCTGCCCGCCCACGGGAAAAATTTGCTCGTGTACGGCGATTACGGGCGTCTCGCTTGCGCGACGTTTAACTGGATACTTTTTTTAATTCCTTAGCTCGGCGAAAAATTTCGTGGAGAAATAGAGGAAGCGAATAAAACAATTGGGTTTTATCGCTCGCCTTTCCGGCAGTTGTTATGTACTTGGGAGATTTCCTTGGTAATTTTGCAGAGTTTAAATCGTTGTAGAAATATTTTTCATCAGGCAATGTCGGAGTAGTGCAAACAAAAGACAGTCTCAGCAACACAAAAAGAATTCATCGGAAGGAAAACAGATGGAAGCGCGACCGACTTCAATCTCGCACTCTTTTATCCCGCGCGTAGTGTGTGGGTGTGTGAGGGTCGATTGAGACGTCGTGATCAAGGCGTCGCTCTCCCTTATACTTAAGCAAGTCTCGATAGCAGAAAGCCAGAAGATGAAGGCGCGAGAATCAGCTGCTGCGCGTCGAAACGAGAAGGAATCGCACAAAAGCAAGGGAGATGGAGGAGAAAGAGAGAGACCTTTACGCGTCGAAGGCTCGCGAGAAGTATAAAGTTAAAGATTAAAAAAAGTCGAGAAGAAGAAGAAAAAGAGAACATGACTCGCTCGCGAGGCGCGTTGGCGCATGATGGCCCTGGTTTCAATATCGTCGGAGTGCCTGAGCGTGTATATATATACACACGAAGGGATATCTATGTACAAGTCGGCATAAAGGATATCTCGTTGTGTACTAAATATAAGTGCTCGGATAAGAAGAGGGTATGCGATGGCTCGAAACATTTTTATTCGCTCGGCGCGCCTCGAGGTGGCGATGGATAAAAAACGAGGAGAGAGAAAGGTTAGGGGGTGCGCGGCCGAGTGTCCCCAAGTTTTTTGGGGTTGTCGGATATAATCACTGTGCGCGCCGCAGCGAGAAGCAGCTCTGCGAACGACCCCCCGCGCGCCTCTCCTTCTCTTTCTTTCGCGCTCGATCCCTCGAACCGGCTTATTTTGATCCTACTTGCGCGTTTTATCTCTTTCTTTCTCGTCCTGGGTGCAGAGGGCACTGCGAGTATACGTAGTGCCAAAACAAAAAATTCATTTTTCATGAAAGATGAGCCGAGGACGATAGCGCCCGGGGCTTTGAGCTGCCTCTCGTCTATGTTGTCGGGGTTCGGGAGAAGGTTAATTCTTTACGCTCCTCTTTGCTGTTGCAGAGGTTGCATGTTGAGTATCTTTTCCATTTTGGCATAGCTAATTGTGTGCATTACAAGGGGTTTTCCATTATAGTTTTTTTTTTTATTTTCAGCAAAAAGTGAAATTGCACAAGAGCTGCCTCGCGTAAGCTCTTTATTGGTCTCACTATATATTCCCTATCATGACTCTCTTATCCTCTGCGGTGGCGAGGCCGCAAGCTTTCCCTCCCTTTCTCTCGCGCATTGTCCTTTTCGGTCCCTCGGGATTGCGGGGCTAACACAGCGAGATATCGGATCAATTTTTTAAGCCGAGGGTGCCGAGACTTTACACTCCTTGACAAGACGCTGTGTACGAGAGAAGGAGATCGAGGCACACCGGTAGGTGGTCGAGGATCTCGAAAACACGGAGGGGCGAAATCAAGCCGCGAAGAAAATTAAAACGACGACGACGACGACGATGGCGAACCGAACTTTCCCTTTCTTTCTTTCACCGCGCTGAAAAGGACGACGGCGACAGCAGCGTCGGCAGTTGCTAGGGCCAAAGAGCTGAGTACTTAGACGCGATATGCTCTCTCTCTCTCTCTCACTCTCTCGTTTCGGCGCAGTTTCCTTCCGACTTGTTTCGCGAGCTTGAGCTCGAGAGAGCCAACGAACCGGCTGAAAATATTGCGGTTCGCTGTACGGCTCTTCCCCGTTTTTTCGCTTTCCCTTTTATTTCTTTCCTCGCGCGCTCTTTTCATAACGAGACACTCCAGCGCCCGCGTTACACTTCGGGTTAAAATATTCCTGATGGAGTATGACGAGGCAGCAGCAGCAGCAGCAGCTCGCGCGTGCGCTCTTTTCAGTGTCACGTCGTCGTTGGCGGCGTTGCCGTGCTTTTTTGACAATTATTTCGGGGACCTTTTTTTCGGCATCTCAATGGGCGAAGAGTATATTGGAAGCATTATTATGCTCCGGCTGCTCGTTCCGTACCACTTGGCGCGACATCGGGATTCGTCGATCTCGTCGAGCATTGTTGGTTTTTAATTCATTCGTCGAGCAACGATTTTAAAGCTGAACTACGGAGCAGCAACAAAATATTGATATATTTTATCGCGTGCCATAGCACGGGCGAGTCTCGAGCATAAATCAGAGCATTAAAAAGGATACAGTCCCTGGTTTCCTTACACCCGTCGACTGTAACCAGACGACTGTCACCCAATACTTAACGGCTCGTAACGTCTCCCTTGACCGACGTCTCGGCGAATCGCGTTGATTCGTAAATCGCTTAATTCTACACTTTGCGCCGTCCTTCGGATCGATAAAATAAATCACGCACTCGTAAAAGCCCGACCACACAGTTGCCTTTACACTCCCAAGCAGGCCAACGCTTGCGGTCGCCGTATATACAGTTTTAGGTCCTTAGATCTGTTGAGCTGTTTCTACGACTGCAGTGTCTATAGGGGCAGTGCTTTGAAAAATGAATACCCGCCATCCACGAAGTTTATATTTCTTTATTTAACGCCCGCAGTATAACTATTATGCGAATCTCCTGCTTGGCCGACACGGGGTTGTTCGCGCGCTTTTTATTTTTCGCGCTGAGTCAGCTCATCGCGTCTCCGAGCAGACCTATAAATCGACAAAAGCTTTTTTCAGATAATGCGTTCGTTTTTTCAACTCTTTGAAAATCTGTACGTAAAATCGAGTGCAGCTAGTTGCATCAATTTCCGAGAAACAAGCCGCGGCCTTCGCTCGTGACTAGTTTGTACAGGCGCGCGTGGCCATCTTCATCGATCATCGTTTCGCCACGCGACAAGTATACATAGCCGTATCTTTGTCGTCTCTTTGGTCGTGTTTCTATACATGACCGCTGGCGAGAAGTAAGTCGAACATGCACAGTTGCTTTTCTGTGTACCCTATACGCGCGATCGTAAGTAACTGCACTTGCGATATCAGGTTATGCATTACAAGCCAGGCGAGATATTGATAGTTCCTCTAACGAGCTCTTCAATCCTCGACACTTGACGACGAGACGAGGCTCGTAAATAATGACGTGCTGCTCGATCACTTTAAATTATTCAACGATAGTGTGTTGAAATCTCAATCAACGTTTTCGTAGATTTTTTTCCGAATTCTTGAAAACATGTTGGTTTATTCAGACGCGATTCGAGTTCATCATACGTAAATTCGACGATATGTATACGCCCATACACTCTAAGCTCGATTAATTCACAGTTCAAAGAACTGATACCGCAAAGCTTCCCCATACGCAAGCCCAGCTTTTCAGAAAGTTTCGAGCAGTACTTGCAGCACGTAGAGCACCTTTAACGATTAAGCTTTAATCCCATTATACGCGAAATGCCTCGCGCAATCGCAATGCGGAAAATCAATTTATATACACATATGCTCGCTCGCGCGCGAGCGCTGTCGAGGAGCCGTCAAAGTATGACGTTTAATCTGCTTTGCGCCCGGCAAACGCAGCCCCGCAGGTATATACTCGAATATTTTCGAGCTCGTACGCCGCTCGTAAATCGCATTTACATTTCGCGAAAAGCAATCGTCGGACCTGATGCAGCAGCTCCAACTCTCGAGATCGACTCTTCACAGCGAATAAAACTCACGGGCGCGCAAGAGAGTAATACACCGCGTAAATCACAATTACAATGACCGGATGATGCATAGACGGGAGCGACTAGTAGCGATTGCCGCAACAATGGTGTACTAATTAATGCGCGCGCGCGTCTCTGGCCAGCCGCTCGATATATACGAGATCCCCGCACATAGATCGCGCGCGCGTATATATGCACGGATGCTGCGGCGAGGAGGTGGAGGAGGCCGCACGCAGCGCGTTTAACGATCCACTTGACCTAATTGCGCTGGATCGGAGAAAAGAACACCGAGAGAGTACGCGCGAGGATATACTTGTCTTAGCTGTTGTTCTGGTTCGCGATCCTTACAGGGATGTCAATGTCACAGTGCTTTACTCTTGAAGCAGCTTCGGCTCGCTTTTGTTTGCTTGTTCCTCATAATGGTGATCTCTAGAAATGATTATTGGGGTTGATTCATATGTGATATGTTTATGTGCGGAAAAATACATTCAATATAAGTTCATTATTTAAAAATAGTAAAAAAAATGTCGTATTTTTTAAATGACTTCAAGTCTCGCAGATTGAAAATAACACTACAGAAAAGCTGAGAGTAGGAGTCGTATTACCCTCTGCCTCTACCAAAGGGCATAATCGAAGAAAGAAACATAAAAGCCAGCCAGAGCTGGCTTTAAAAGAAAGGGCAGACTCCTACAGACGCTGCCTGTTCCGAATCGTCCAGGCACATTTCTCTGGCAATATTTATTTCTCCTCCGCATATACCTTAGGCGTGTCAGTCACAGTCGCGCGCTTATACGAGCCGTAAAGAAGCCGCTCGTGCGGAATATCGGCGCATAAAATATGCAGACCTGGTTACCGATCGCGAGAGCTGGCTCTGTATTATGTACAACCGTTTCGCGGGTTGAGAGAGGCCAATTTATCGGAAGCCGCCGCTTTATATCTGCCTGACGTTTACTCCAGCTTTATGGAGATGTCCTTTCTCGGGGTGCTGATCGGAGTCGTGATGCGAATGACTTGCGAGTTACGCGGAATATTATAATTTAAATTTTATAGTGAGGAATTTTTGCACCTAAGACTCTTGTATAGGTTTTTTTCTCGCATGTTCAGGTAGTTTTGAAAAGATGCTTGAATCATCAGTCATATAATCCTCATCCACAAGCTCTCAGTCTTTCTCCGTCGTGAAAATCAAAGCATCGACGTCGCCAGGCTACGGTAATAACCCTCTTCTAACGGTCTTCCCCTGGAATAAATTCAAAAGCTTAGCCGCGCGACCATACCATAAACACTGGAGAGGACGCGACGGAGAAAAAGTCTCGCTCATTCGCTCGCGGCGCGTCTAGTAAGTGATAACCACCGAGTGAAATAAATATTATACGAGGTTGAATAAAAAAAGAAAGATAGAGAGCGCAGCCCGGCAATAACTTATTGCGACGCGGGGTGTTAACGATCGCCCGTGAAAATCGAATGGGACGAGGAAATTAGCTTCTAAAACCGCTCCTGTGTCTCGCCCGCTGGCCCCGAGGGAACGTAAAGATAAAGGTGCAGCCGCTGCGTCGAGTGCTGTGCGCAAAAAAAAATTGCGCTCGCAGCTCTAGGAAATAAAGAGGGAGTGTATAGGCTCGTTGCTGCGCTCGAGAGACGCTTGGCTTTACTTAAAGTTTATTCGCGGCATAAGCTCCGCTAAAAGTCCCTTCTCCGTACACTCGCCCGAGAAAGATCGTATATCTATATAGATCGCGGGGGGTCGGGCTGGAAGAGTTTATCCTTAGGGGGTTGGGGGCCCTCTCTTTATTATCGGGACGCCGAATAAATGCCGATGATCGCTTTTCGCCTCTTTACAACTGCGAATGCAAATAGACGCTCGTATCCGGACGTCGCTCGACTTCCTGCGCGCGAGAGCAGAGCGGCTGCGACGATGGACCGAAGAAAGGACGGGGGGCACGTCTCGAAGTCGCGAGCAGGAAGACATGGAACAAAGAGAGTCGTAAAAAGTCCAAGAGAGAGAAATCGGGATGGAGGTAATGAGCGAATAGTATGGGAACGAGATTGTGAGGATAAAGGAACGAGTGAGCTATGAGATGATGAGGGGGTTGAAAGTGTAAGAAACAGGCAGTAAGTTGGTAAATAACGCTGGAGATTTCTCGATTCAAACTTTTTTCTTTAGTTACAACGAGACCGGGGATTTTATTTGCCCTAGCTAACTGTTTGCTGGGCTCGTGCGCTGCGAGATTTGACTTTGAAACAATTTGGTATGAAATAATCTCGAAAACAGTCGACAGCAGCGCTGGATGCAGATAAAAATAGAACTTTTTCATCGAGAGCTAGAAAAAAAAGAAACTGACTAATCTCGCGGAACAGGAGATTGTAAACACCAAGAGGAGCGAAGGAAAGTTAAGAAGCACGAATGTGTCGGTTCTGCAGAAAGAAGGGAGACAGAGTCTCTCTCGACTCGCCTTTAACTACCGTAGCAGAAATAATAAAATGCAGATTCTTGACTGAAGTTTCGGCTCGCGCCGAGTCGAGTCGGGCAAGCCCCTTAGCGACCTCTTCGAGCGTTTGGCTTTCGAAACTTTTCAAACGATTTGCGATCTTGTTGCTGCTTAAAATGCAAAAATTCGAATTGCACTTGGACTTGAAATTAGTTTCGCTCTCTTTTCTCTCTCCGGCCATACTCGAGACTCCGTAACTTTCTTCGAATGCTAATGTATTTTTACGTTTCATAACTTTCCGACAAAAGTCTCTCTGACTCACGTTCATTATCGTCAACCCTATTTCAAAGTCGTCGTTATTGAACATTCGACTTTTCTATTTCCGATAAATACATCAGCAAGAGTCGTCCAAATCAATGCACGCTGCAGCGACGTCGACATATTTTTTTGCGGGACAAAAGCAGCGGAATCCCCGGCTTCCATGTTCCACGGAGCGCTTTTACATGTATAATGCAGTGTGCGACGCGAAAAAAGAAACGAGGGAGATGGGATCGAAACACGTCCGGCGGTAGTTCGAGTACTGGCGCGGAGAGCGAGCCGTTATATTTTCTCGCGCGCACTGACGTTATTTACGATCCTTTCCCCAAATGCAGAGTGCAATCGCTCACTTTTTTTCTGGCTGCGAACGGATCTTTGGCGCGAGAAAAACGCGTCGCCCGCAGCCTCGGGGCATTAACGCCGATATTTTATTCATGAAGCACCTTATACGCGGGAGAGGTGCGAGTGCAGTGTTGTGACGAGAAAAGAGAAAGAGCGCAGCGAAGGACCGAAATAGAGACGGAATACGAAGCGCTTGCGGTGTGGGGGAGTGTGATTTTTATCTACTTGTTGGCGCGATCAAACGAGCGTGTTAAATATGCTGATTATGCTGTTTTGCGTTGCTTATATACTTGATTATTCAGAGATTATAAAGTTTTATTGTGATTAGTTAATAAAGATGTTCACACAAGGCAAATTAAAAAAAAAACATATTTAACACAACTGAAGTAAAGTCAAGCGTATGTAGCGAAAAATTCGCGAAACAAACAAGCCTGTCGGAAAACACACACTCCTGCAAGATCACCCCACTAAATAAAACATCCGCACACACGTGCAACGCGGCCATAAATTTGCAGGATCCGTGCGTCGGCTGATAGATTTACAAGCCACCCTTGCCAAACTGATATTTAAATTAGTCCAACTTACGGAGCAAACGCTCTCGCGCAAGAAAGAGGAAGAAGGAAGCTCACCTATAAGCCTCGGGCATTGCGAAGAAGAAGAAGTGGTAGCGAAAAGGAAGAGGGTTTCACCTCGAGAAATATGCTCTCATCCAGTGTACAGGATGACTTTCCGGAGCTCCTTGCTTCTCCGCTTCTTCTTTTACGCAAAGCAGAGGTGGCTCTCGTCGCCTTCGAAGAAGTTTTATGTACGATGTAAAGGAGCGTCGCGGTAGCAGCAGTTCGTATACACTTTATAGGCGCGCGCTGCTACGCGTGTTTTCGCCTTATTCACGCTGAATAAACTTTCCACGGTGTGTGACTTGGAACGAGAAGTTTACCAAGTTAACTTTATCCTATTCTACGCTAAAAGTAGGTTCGGGAATTTCGTTATTGTAGCGGGATTGTATTCGCGACACAGAGCAAGTCTGAATCAATATTGCAGCCATTGGACAACGCTTTCGTAGACCCTGCATTACGTTGCAAAATTTGATGAATCACCCTTTCACCTTTCAATTCGAAGGTTCTGCAGGCATCACGCCTTCAGTTCTTTCTCACGTTAACCATAACGCGCGCTGTTGAATGATACAAATCTAGAAAATGTTCGAGTCATGGACCGGAAACTCAACCCGCCTCTATTTGTTGTCAGCTTGCGCGAGTACACATTACAAACAAGATTTTAATTTCTTACCGAGAGATCAATAACTTTTTTTTACCCTTTACTTTCCCCGATAAAATCCTGACTATGCGATTTGCGGTACAAATTTTGGCTTACTATAGCTCCCATGATTCCCAGAGCGTTGTATGTTTCAGCTTGTCACGTGTGATTGAATCTCGGCGAATTCTCACGCATCACCGAACTCTTTCCTTTATTCGTTCGCTGAAAAAAATTCTTCGTTGAATGATCATCCTTCGTCGCAAAATCAAGTAACGAACCCGTCTCTCTTCACCAGATACATATTTTTACTTGCCAAGCGTCCTCGTTAAATTAATGAGCCCCGTGTATACCGCGAGCCTCTCGAGCCTAAAGATACATTGACCTACTGAGCTTCTCCGTCGTATATAACCCCTTCGCGAGCTGCGTTTTTCCCCCGCATGCATCAGCTCGAAAACCCGCGCACTTGCATCAGCTCTCCCTCTCCTTCATTATTTACGCCCTGCGAGGCTTTCTCTCGCGAGTGCGTGAAGGCCCTTACAGAAAAAGGATCCTCCGCCGCTGCAAAAAAGGGGTCGCAGGAGACTACTCCTTTCCCCGTCTCGTCTCGACCTCGTTTGCGCTCGCTACCAGCATGTGGGCCACTGGGCTACGCACTTGTCCGCGTACAAAAGAATCCTATAACGATTTCATGAATTATGGAGGGACGCGGAGACACAGAGAGATGTTGTATTGTGGAGAGGAAGTGGAAAAGCCGCGAATCTTGGCTAATCATGCAGCAGACTCGTTGCGCGATTGCGGAAGTGCAGGCTCCGGGAAAAAAGGGGTTCGAGTGCTATACACTGCGTATACCTACTGCGCTTGGCTGTTTTGTCTTTGTCCGAAGCTTGTTTGTCGTCGGAAAGGCTCGTGATGGGTGTGCGCTCGACAAATGGAGCTCGGTTTTTGCCCTGCGTGACTCCTCGCTTTTCTTTGATTCATGGACTTTTTTTCACTCGGCTCGAGCTGCGCACGCTGCAGTTCTTTTATTTCCTCTTGACGGACTTCCATTATATATGAACTGGATCTTTTATTGGAAAGACGCGGTTTCTACAATCGTTGTACGGTTAATGCGAGTCAGGAAGTACGCGTTTTGTTGCTGGAGAGAAGAAGAAAACGAAAAATCATACTGCCACCGAGAGAGAACTGTTATACTTGCCGCCTCGGTGTACGTGAGAACATTTTGCGCGCGCGTGCAACGAATCGAGCGGTGTATAACTAGGAGCTAATTAGTAATTGCAGACTTTAACGTCCATTATGCCTTAACGACGCAACTAATGCGCGATATATCATTAGAGGGCCGTGAAGCGCTGAAATGTTTCCTCCTCGCGAGTTAGAAAAGGAAGATTTTACGCTCGTCTGAAAGCAAAACGCTCGCTCCCTTTGACGCGCCAGCAACACCACGTACACATCCGTCCACCTATAGGTGTACATACTTCTCGAGTGTGTAATTTGCAAAACGGAGTAGACCGCCGCCGCGCGTTTTCCTTTCCACGAGACACACTATGCGCAACCCTTTGTTCGACAAGGCAGAAAGACTTGTTGCAGTGAATAACCGAGCGCCCGGTACTTTGGCGCGCAACAAAAGCTTTCAATTTCGCACTTTCTTGCTGCCGTTCTGCCAAGTGGAAATACGCGAGTGATATGAGGCTAGAAAGGAGACGCTGTAAACATATCCCGTGTGTACATTAACACCTTGCTTCCAACTTGCGAGATATTTTCTCACGGAAATTGTTGAATTTCGTGTATGCCTAGCTTTTATCAACGAGCTTTCTTTAGAGTAAAGAATAAACAAGCGGAAACATTTCCGATAAACTAAAATGCTCGCACTCGTGCAATAAGACGGAAGCGCGATAAGGAGAAGCGAGCTGTCGATCCGCCAGTAAAAAGCTCCATTGATTTATCGAATCGCGCGTATCCGTGGCCCCTCAAGAGCAATATTACGACCCCTAAAAATGTCTGATCCGACGTTCGAACTTTCAAGAAGCGATGCTCGCTCGCGTACTGCAGCCGCTTATCCGGCAGCGGCGGCGGAAGATACAAGCGAAAGTACCCTACTTGCGTTTCCTTCCGTCGCGATTGTTACGATTGACAGGACGAAGGAAGCGTACCGCGAGCCCCGGAACTTTACGACTGTATCCGTGGAACTGTTGCCGAAACGAGCATCCCTCACTCCTATCGCATGCAAATCCTTCTGGCGGCAGAGAAGGCGCTCTAATGACTGCCCCTCTCCCGGCGCTCGCGACGTCCCCAATTTCTCGTCTTGCCGATTTTCCGCTATCTCCTACTCCGCCTCTTTTCTCGGCCCGATAATGGCCTCGACGCGGAGGCATACACTCGGCGACGAGCTTTTGCATGCAAAGCTGCGAAAGGAACGGAGTCCGTTGTATCGCTTTCGACTATAACTCGGCAGCCAAAAGGCACATCTCTCTCTCTCTCTCTCTCTCTCTCTCTCTCTCTCTCTCTCTCTCTTCTCGAGTGCGATCTTTCCTTTGAGTCGCGACGCGCGAGGCTGTTACGCTGGCAAGAAGAGGCGAGAAAGCTTTAGCTCTTCTCACGGAAGAAAAGCTGCAGCTCCTCTAATGGACGGAAAATTTAACAGTTTTATGCGTCGAGCTACTGTATAAGGATTTTAGGTGGACGTATAAGCGCTTTTTACGAGGCTCGAGGTATGCGAGCTGCGTCGTTAATTTTATCTCGACGAGCAGCGCCAAAGTGCAATAACGCTCTTGCTCAATCATTTTTCACCACACTTTTATTTTGCGCAATTTATGGATGGGCAAATAGGCAAACTGAAATTAGAAAAAGAAACAAATGCAACCTTCTCTCTGTATTAAAATCGAATTTTCGCCTTGGCAGAACACACAACGACGTCCATTCTCCGCTGCCATGAGCATGTATACATGCATCACTGCGAGATAAAGGGAGGACAAAAGTCGAGCGTGTCCCAGGGCTCTTCCACAAGACTAATGACACGGAATCCCGCGCTGTCTTTCTCCGTCACTGGGCCGGCCAAATAGAGCTGTCTTGATTCATTTAGCGTTCGCTCGAGGCGCGCATCATCAGTTCCCGGAGCCAAATTGAGGGGAAATTGGGTCAATGGAGCGGGAAGATCGTCGCGTCGAACAAGTCGAGGCCCGCAGCAGCGCAAATAAAGCTTCGTCGACGCTGTGCTGACTCGATACACGTATGCGGGCCAGAAGATATGCCGCTAGAATCGAGACAGATAAGGACGTAATCCTACGCATGTTTGCACCTCGGGGATATATCACGTTCGGCCCGATGTTTGCTGTCCTTATTGCGCGACGGAGAAAAAATCGGGCCTCGGAAGATTTCGGGACGCAGTCAGCCCAACTGCGGGGAGAGATAGCGACTATATTGCGTAGTGCGATGGGAGTATATAGGTGCAGCGAGTTTCGGCTATTGGGATAGCGAAATTTGTACACAGCCAACAGTGTGGACTCGTTAAATAGAGCGAGAATTCCGGGTGATTGATCGGCTTGCCATTGGCGTTGTAATTCGGTATATTTCAGTAATACTGAATAGGCTTGCAGTGTTTATTTGGATTGCGGTCGAGGGGCAGCGCGGAGTTGCTTGCTTTGGCGGTATATTAACTCGGTCTGATTTGCATTTTAGGTATTGTAGGAAGTGTAGAATTTCATAGTTCACTTCCAATGAAATCGATACAGAAATTGCATTACCTATACAAAAATAATTTTGTACTTGCTGAGCGTTCTCGAAACCCATAGTTTTCACTTCATCAACCGAGTACTGAGCAGTAAATCGTCCGCAGTTAAACAAAAACTAGAAAGCTAGCAGAATGAAAAATTTTCGCAAACAGCCCGTTTTTCTATTGAAATTCTCGCCCACTCCACAGCCGGGCCATGCGCGAGCACTTCACTCAATGCCAATAAAAGCAAAAAAATCAAAGCGCGCCTGTCTCTATCGGCGACGTAATCCCTGGCGGAAAATAGCGAACGCATGGATATCTCCGAGGATATCTCTGTCCCTCTCGTCGGTAAATAAATTTTGCTCCCAGGCGCATTCGTTAAAAAGCGTCCGCGGAAATGGACCGAGCCGTGTTTCAATCGGATCTCGCGCGGCCTATCGGCTCAAAAAAGCCTCGCGCCCCCTCGGGGTTCATGGTCTATGCAGTGATGCGAGGATCAGGGCCGGAACTATTGCAAGGTGACTGCTGCACTCGCGCGAATTTGAATTTCATAAAAAATGCACTCGTTTCGCTCAGCGACACTCGGTGTATCGCCATCTGTTGCAACGGCTCACCGATGGGTCGGGCCGATTGATTTCTGAGAGATGGATGCAAGTCTCGGATTCCTGGGGGGTCGCTGGTGCATAGGAATATTGGCTGACGGAGCTAGGAGGGTTCGTTTTGTCAAAGGTACAAATTATGTAAATTTATACGGAGCGCGCTTGAAGATAACTGAGAGCGTAATGCAAAAATTCGACAAACAAGTCTTTGTTTATAAGAATTTATTAAATCACATATTTTGTAGATATTTAAAATCAAAGAATTTTCAAAAAAGCGCAACCGTAAAAGCGGCGCACTAATTAAAGTAACTGAAAACCAGAAAATCCACGCATATATATATATATATAAACCTCATCCCCGAGCAGCAGGACTCAACTATGCTAATTCTGTACGGATCACATAGCGCGCTCGCAGATGCATTCGATCTCGTGCACGTGTCCAAGGGGCGAGTGACTGCGCTTTAGCCTCGCGCATATCAGCATTATCCAGCTTGGAATCGGAATCGCACGGATGTTACTGCCGCCGTAGTATAGGTATACGCCTCGCCGTCATAATTAAAACCGGACCGTAGCTCCATACCGTCAGTCTCATATCGCGCGAATGTTGCATGCATATATTTCCCGTGGCTTGGCTTCTCCGGTTTAATATTTATCGCGTAATAGAATATAAAGCCCGGACTCTCGGGGAGCATAAACTCGGCAAACTAGATCCAACTGTGCTGGGCAAACTTTGCTCTGCTTCGTGCGGACATGCCTTCAGCAGGCTTCGGGTGATTTCGTGTGAGAGGTGTCTGCTATTTCGCCGGAATATAATATTGCGTTTATATTGATGCATCTACAGCTCCCGGGTTTCCTTAGTTATATAGCTTTTCTTCGCATTGCACTGCAGTTACTAGCAATATTCACGCGTCAGATGGTTCTACTAATGCGCCGCATCAGGTTAATTAGTGAAATCTTCGAAAGCGAATTATCCAGCGATAATTACCTCAGCCGGCGCATCTCGACTATAGGCGATCTCGTTCAGTCTCGCAGACAGCTCCTATATATACATACCTACAGACGAGAGACAGGGACAGGCGAGAGATCAGATCGGCTCGATTGTGCGTGTGCGATACGCAGAATAGGCCTAGCCGCGCCGCATTGTAGGATATTGCGGATTCCGACGCATGTGTGCGCGCGCATACGCACACCGCACTGCAAGCAGTTACACAGGCGCGCGCTCGCACGTGGAGATATTTCGGGGCTATATACATATAGGTATACGCGCGTGGATCATGGAGAGAGAGAGAGAGAGAGAGAGAGAGCGCGAGCAGCGATACCGAGGGGATCGATGCAAAGGGATGAGAGAGAGAGAGAGAGAGAGAGAGAGAGAGAGAGAGAGACGGACTTCTGGCGGCATTGTTCGTGCGAGAAACTGCAATTGTACGTGTCCATATAGGCGGCTAATACACGTACGTGTTGTACGTGCTCAGCTTTAGGTGCGTACGCTGCTGTCGCGGGAGGAGTCTGCGTATACGTGAGCCTGCGAACTCGCATCTGTGTGAATGAGGGAGAGAGTAATCGTGTAGTGATGTGCAATCGCCGAAGAGTCGCAGTCCATTTACGTAATTGTGCGGATGAATTAAAGACCGGTGGAGATTATGAACATAGTCAATATACTTCACTCGTAATATCTCTAAAAGTGCGGTTTACTGTTAACGTAAAATCGCGTATTATTTGCGAGGGTCCATATCGCGAGTGCGCGGGATCGATTGTGTACACAAAGTATACGCATGTGCACGCATACGCGTCACGCGGCGACGCGGGGTATACGAAGAGTGCGATGTGTCACGCGGAATCGTAAACCGCGGATATTAAACTTTTACAATCGCAGCAAGTCGGTTATCTGCTCTCGGACAGACAACAGGAGAGAAGTGGAAAAAGGTTATGATGATTAGATGTAACTCGATAAATACGCGCTGCAGCGCAGCGAGGCGCTCGTCGATCCATATTCCTCTCCTCTCATCCAGCGTGCTGATGTTGGCAAAGCTTCGGTCGTTAAAAGGTGCCGTTAAATCGGCGAATGCTAAAAATCGTAAAACTTACTGCTGCTGCTGCTGCGTCGAGGATATGTGCGGACGCAGACGAGACGCGTCCGCTTGAAGCTTGAATGTGCTGCTCGGCAGCAATGGTAGCATCAGTCCGATATGCTCGGGAGACTTTGCCTCTGGGGCACGTGTTTGCTCACTACTCTCTCTCGCGATCATCTCCTACGCGCACGTTTTTGTCCGGACCGTACGGAATAGGAGAGCGAGTGGCTTTCCGCAATTTTGCATGATTGCGGTGAATATTTTATTTTAGGACAGAGTAGAGAGAGGCTCCTTTTTTGTCCGACTGCATCGACGGTAGGAGAGAAAGAGATTGGCTGAGGGATTCGCGCTCTGGGGTCAGGCGAGTTTGACGGAATAAAGAAAATTTGAATGTACGACGTTGTATTATTCATTGCAATTTTAATACAGAGAGAAGGCGGTGGTCCTCTGCAATTTTTATAGCGATGTGTATTGTGCGATGAAGCACGAAAAGGAGGCCCTGCAGCGAGATAAATATAAAGGAAAATTGTTGTCTGGAGTGGATTGCATTTCTCCGAGGTGTAGAGGTTGTTTCGTACGACCAACCATGCAGTATAGATTATAGAGTAGGCGCTTTTGTGTATGAGAGTATGTGTATATCTCATAGACGAGTTTTTAATAAATCACTCTGTTCCGCGTAATATAACTGTAAAGCATTTCTCATTAATCAAAAAATACTTAGCGATCCACGTAAATGCGAAAGAGCTGTAAGATTTTTTTGGTGGCTATAGATTTGACGGTTGATTCCCAGATGACGCGTGAAGGGATTTCTGAAAAAGGGAAAGGCTGCTGAAACCGACGCTGCGCGCTGCACGCGTAAAGGGGGACGGAATCTGTTCAAACACCCCAAAAACTGCGTAATGGATTTTGAGCTTATTTATTTCAGCGTGCTGCTAGTATATACAGTCCGCCCATAAGTGAATAAAACAAAATTATTAGAACGAGACTGGGGGGAAAATACGCGTGCGGCGATTCACCGCGTAAAATTCGTTTAACTTCGAATTTTCGACAGCCGCTGCTGTTGTTGCCCGATAGAGGTGAGAAAGTGTAAGCTGTGGTCGTATTTTACTTATTTTATGGCTATGCTGGAAAATGTGTACTGGGCTTGAGAAACTTTTGAATTAACGATAAATACGTGTAGTAAAGTTTAAAATCGCAAATTTAATTTCGAAATTTCATCAAATATTTATGAACATGCCGGTAAAAACATTGTGATAAACAGTGATGAGTGTTTTAACTACTTCTCAAACGAATTTCATTAACTACTTTGCGATGATTAAATTAAAAGTACAGCATACTTATCTACAGCAAAAATCCCTGCAACCAGCATATAATTAAATTTTCCGAGCACGTCCCACAAAGCCGTACTGCCTCTTGCTCTCATCGAAATAAATCTCTCCGAAATAAAATCAGCGTCCGCTCTGATACGAGCGCGCCCGAGTATACATCACGCCAGAAATCGCGTATATAATAAGAGTGCCCGCACATATTTCGACGACGGCGGCGCGCGGCTTTCAACTCCCTCGCACCGAGAAAACTCCGGCCTCTATCGCGAGAAAAGCCAAGAGCCCGCTCGCATAACTCGACGAGGCATATTCGTAAAAGCGCCGGAGCGAGACCGCTTTATTTCTTTCTCTCTCCTCTCGGTGTGTGTGTGTGTGTGTGTGTGTGTGTGTGCGGCCGAGTATACGAGGGTGGAGAGAAAAAAAGGAGGGAAGCTTATACGATGCATCTCGAAAGCAGCGGTAGCTCACGGTGGCCTGGAATTTATTAGCACTAAGTCGCGAAACTGCCGTGGTGCCAGTCACGAATTACGCTCGATAGCGAGAATCGAGATGTCGAGAGCTCGTCGGGGGTATAAATTGTCCAGGTGCCGGAATATTGCACGATGCTCTTTGAGTTCAACCAGAGTTCGATATTAAAACCTGTTTCGTTATGATATAATATGTCAGTAATTCTTTAAGCTTAATTTCAGCGATTCAAAATGAAGAGAAAAAAGAAGCAAAGCATATAACGATCTTGCATTTACTTCCCGCGTAAGCCATTAAATCGTATAGCGGTTAATTCGAGTGAAAACGCTGGCGAAAAAGGTAACTGCGTGTGTGAGTGTATATAAAGCAAGCTATTAAAAATAAAGCGTAGCGACCGCAACACATGAAGCCAAAAAGTGCGCCGGCTCCAATACGCGAGCTGTCTGTTATATATACCCACCGCAACAAAATAGTCCATAGCAGATCTCGAGCGATTTTCTGCCTAGAAGGCGAATACACATAAAGCGGTAATCGAGCAGCCGTCATACAGCTCTACGGTGTGTAAGTCAAAACGATCTTACGCGCGCGGAGCAACTGCCATCCGCTTGCCCGATCGTTTCGCTCTCAGCATTTATCTGTATCGCTCCCGCTGCACACTTGGCCTGTCAGTAAACGTCGAGAGTTACAGTTTGTAGAACTACGTCGGCATAAATCGTATACGCGCGAGCATATAAACACGCGTACGGGCGATATTTACTCGCGCTTCGTTTGCCACCGCGACTCTTTGACACAATGCGTCTCGGGGTTATTATTACTACAGAGGGTTGCTCGGACTCGCCATTATATCCCGTGGCGGCGACGCATATAAAAAACAACGCTCGTTTTCGATTGCGTCTGATGTCTATAATACGGTGGTCTTATACTTGAAGGAGAACAGAAGCGCGGATGAAGAGACGGATGGATGGATCGTTGCTAGAGAGTGTGCGTAAACGGGAGTTGTGAAATGTTGCGGAGGTATCGTATGAGGAGATCGCTTTCTGTCCCCAAGACTCTACGTACGGGTGTACGCTCGATCTTTCCGCGACGAATCGTTCGTTTGTGCAATAACGGATGTTATGGAACGACCGGGACTATTGAGTGATTTGTTGTTCAAAAGTCAGCTTTTCTATATCTTATTTTTGCGTTTTCTTATATAAGCTGTACAGAGCGCCTTTTCGATTAAGAGTTTATTACGAAACGAGTAAGTATAATCAAATTGAATTCGGTAGGTGAAAAAGTTAGACTTGGTCATTCAAATTTCGGTATAGTACCTTTATTTATTCTAATTGTTAACCTCATTTGCAATTACATAGTGAACGTATAGCACATAGTTTACCATAAAATTCTGGAAACTCTATTCGATATTCAAGTATCCCCATTCAGAATAGAATGTCATATTGGCAAGTAAGTCATTTTTGATTCGCACAGCAAGGTTAACATAGTGATAGTCGCTTATTTCGTGGATGTTACCTACCAGCTTTTCGAATTTGAAATTATTACATATTCCGTGGAGTTTTTGATTCTTTTTATAACATTCGCCGTGCATCTCCGCGTCAGGGACTGTGGCGCCTTCTGGCAAGAGCTTATGATGAGGGTGAGACTTGCACAGCGGTATTTTGTCTTCCAGAATAAGTTTTCGGTTTTGATATTTCGAATCTGTGATGTACACGCTAGAATGTAGCTAAAATATTGAAGTAACATAATTATTGTAACAATTTGCTTATGTATAATCCAATGAAGAAATCTTTTGGTTAAAATAATTTTTTTAACCTCCTTCTAAAATGATTAAAAACACTTACATAAACGTCAGCTGGAATATTAACTTTCATAACCACGTCTAAGAAAACATCGTTATAAGTAGCATTATGCTTAGCGATAGTAAGTGAAAACCTTTCGAAGTACTTCGAGTTAACATACCACTGTTGAAGATGCGTAACCTTGATCTAAACAACAGCTAAGTTGTTAATTCGAAAATCTTTATACTGAATATCGTTCTTTAAAACATTAACTTACCTGAGGTATTACATCTTCAGTAGCTTTTGCCGAGTCTTTTATCAGAAGTAATATGACAAAAAATAAACTTCCAAAGTATCGACTCATCTTTAATTGGCTTAGTGTCACTGAAAGTTCGGCGTTCAGAGTAAGACTGCAGAAAAAATGTTTGTGCCGACCATTTATACTGTCTATCATCAATAAATAATAGCGTCAACAAGTCATTCTAAGGTGTTCTTTATTACGAGCAGTATTTCACTTATGTAATTGGCAGTTGGCTTATGTTGAAATATTAATGACGATCACCTGATCATATATTTTATACTTATTAAACAGCTTTTATTTCGAAAAATTATAGAAAAATCTCAATACTTGAGCATTAAAATGATTTACAATAAACATCGCCCAGAAATTTCGCCTGTCTGGCGCTCACGCTGGTCCGATGCATAATAAATTGCAATTATTGCTTTGTAGATGGAACATCGTAGATTTCGTATTTAGTAACTTCGCCCGTCGAATTTAGACTTTATATTATCAAGTATGCGAATCATCAAAAAGGAAAGAAGAGGGAGCTCGCGTGTGTTTGTTTTTATAGACGTCGATGCTCTGTGGCGAAAGCTTTCAAGTGGAAACAAATTATTTCTGCGCCGTACACACGTGTCACTTTTACACGTGTAATATCTAATAGGGCTTTCGATTGTTTTCCCTCTGTTTCTTTTGTCTCGGCGCGCGCGTGTGTGTGGGTGTGCTCCCCTTAACGTTTCTTCGAGCAAACCCATCTTCCATAAGGAGAAAGTTTTCGCATCAGTAGATCCATTCTGCGGATGAGTGTTATGCATACATAAAAAGCGAAATAAATGATTCTCAGAGGTGTTTTGTGTACCTATCGTTTGTTTTTAAATAAGAAAATCAAACTTCTTAACTTATATAAAAACTGCAGTTGAAATCACTTCTGATTTCGAGGGTTTATGGTAACTCTCGGCTCTAATAGCCAAATGAATTGTCTCGTCTGTGCTCAATACGACGCTATCGATTATACGCGAATGAACGGCAATTAGTTGGGCGATATACAATCGTATGGATCAGAAGCGATATTATAAATCAGGGAGAACCGCTAGGAATTACCCCTTTATAGGGCGTGATGCAGCGATCGGTATTTTCGGTGGCGCGCGAACGTGCATTTATTCACCCGACGCGGACTTTAAATCTTGGGGCGGGATTTTCTTTTGACTTTTTGGAGCGAGATTTATTATGTGCAAGCTAATGAATAAATCAGTCGATTTTTCCGGAACAGTTCGTCTGATGAATGTTGTGTACGATTTTCTCGCGCTTTTCGTCGTTTCTGCTTTCAAATGTCATGAGGCTTTCGTTTTCAAACTAAAAAAGCAAAGTAAGTAATGTGCGATTGATATTCCTTGCTTGACGCTGTAATAAAGTGTGTCTCATCCAGCATTATCTTGCGAGACTTACAATCCCCATCAACTGCGCGAGTTTATATCTCATTAATTATTACAGATCCGAAAACGGTATATTTATTATACGCCTTCGTGTATTTCATAACAGAATTCATTATAGGTACAACAAATAAGGTTTAAGCTCCAATAAATTTCAGAGACTCTCGGCGAGAAGAGAGGGAGAGAACGTGCGCGAGCGCGAGTAACGCCAAGGAATCGGCTGTAAAGTGTTCGCACAACTCGGTGTAGCGATTTCCTCCCGCGAGAGCTTATAATTTTTCACTCGCGCATTTATTACTCGGCTGCAGCATTACGTTCAATTTACACTCTTTAAATACTTCCCTCGCGCGACTCGTCGCCGCGCGCTTTTTATCGAGGAATAGTGGCAAGAGCGCATAAATTTCGAGAGCGACTTTAAAGGAAGAAGAAAAAAAAAGCAGCGATGGTGGTGAGTATAGCACGCGGAGGCTCTTAAATCGCGTCCTATGCTCTCTCGCGGAAAGCAACACATCCGGCGAATTTCGACCCCTCTCTCTTACTCCTTCCTTCTGCTTCTGCCTCCTGCCTTCGTGATAGCCTGACAAACTCGCGTTTTATCGCATTATTTATTGTCCCGGCGGCAGCGGCGGCGACCGGGGGAGCTTTACCCTACCGAGAATCACATTCGCCTCTTCGCTATAGATGTATATACGTATACACGTGCGCGCCAATCCACTCTCCTCGCGGTATGCGTCTCTCTCTCTCCCTTGGCTTTATTTATTTCTCCGTCTCACACGTATACGGGCGAGCACTTGTACTAATACAAGTGTACGCTCGCCGCCAACACAGAGACGCGTTTACTTCTGTCCTTCCTCTCGTTTTGTCTCCCCATTTTCGTTTTTCTCTCTTTCCGGCTTCTGTATTCGGCTGCGGCGCTATATTCTTTATCTCGCTCGCTCGCTCTCTTTCTGGGTTATTGATGGATTCCTCCCATATGAAATATCTGCGGAGCCCGTTCGAATTTATTGCGAGCAGTTCGACCTGCTTTATCTCGGTATTGTTCATGATAAAGCTGCGATGATATCCAGGAGTCGCGACGTCGCCTGCTCCTAAAAAGCCTCGGTGATGAGTCGTTACGACTTATGCTTCTCGATATGCCTTCTTTTTATATCCCGCGACTTGTATACACTTACGGGAAATCGCAATGGTTTGCTTTATTCACCGATATAAAGGATACTTTTGTTCTCCACTGTATCATCTTGGTCGGAAAAATTCGCGTGTGTGCACGCGCTTTCGTCGTAAAACGCCAAGCATCACGACGTCACTCATGTCGATGCCGTTCGATAATTTACGGCTGATGTTGTTTTATCGTACCGATACGGCGTAGAATTAATAATGCCTTTTTCGCTGCTACTGATCGTATTGCGTTTATCATTATTTTTCGACATTATCGGAAAGTTTGTTTTCTTGGCGTGTACAGCTCTCCAATTATGTGCCGCTGAGAGGGCGTTAGTCTTTGTGTATCAAAGACGCTTGAGTAATGGTTTTGATACGAGCGAAGCGGAGAGTGGCTTGTTTCTTCCAGATCTTTGGATGTCGTTAAAGAAATTTCGCGCGCTCTTGTCAGCCGCTCGATTGGCCGTAACAATGCGAGCTCCTTTCTTCTTTTTTTCCAGTCTTGCTCTCCCGCTCTGAATAATATGTTTTTAAAAATTGGTCCAAAGCTCGTTATTGGTTTGAAATAAAACTTATTACGGTGGAAGCAACGTAGGTTCGCTTGATACATCAAAGAGGTGAACCAATCGCACCTTATTCACACCAACTTCCAAAGCCCTCGCCAGTCGCTTCGCTATCGAGATCGATCGCCGGAACCACTATATTCAAAGCAGGACACCTCTCTCGAGGGTCATCGCCGTCCTGACTCTCAGGCGACACTCACTCAATGACGCCGCCTATATGCCCCAATCACGAAGTCATTAACCGGCCGATTGTCTCTTTCTGCAGGCACAACTGCGTAACCTCGTTACGCGCTCTCGAAGAGTGAAGAGCGTTCGCTCTCGCAATAGACTCGCTGTACAGATCTCAACACAGATAGGCTTTTAGCGTATTAGCGAGGCGCACAATGGGCCGCGCCGCGCGTCGCGCGAATGGCAATGTCGATGCTTTATCCGTTTCCAGGAGGCACAATAGACGCGAGAGCGCGTGTGTGCGCGAATAGCTTCTCGTTTTCTTCATGGCTGCTAGTAGTCGAGAGGCGCGAAGGTGTCGCCGAGGAGACGCGGCAATGCGCCTCGTTCATAAGCGCTGAGAGGCTATTGTGCATTAGATTGTGTCGCAAATCTACGCTGTGCATTCCTTTGTGAGCGACTGCTGGAATTGTCTTTTCTGGGTTTGTCGGTGCCTACTCTGAATTTCAAGTGGGAGAATCGCAAACTTATCGACTCGAAAAGAACGTTAACCCTAGCTCTCAGACAATGCATCATATCAAGTAGCCGTCCCTCGTATTACAAAAGACGCTCGGAGATGATTCGGTAAAATCACGCGACCCCCCGCACATAGCACCAGCGCCAGTAGCAACAGCAGCGGTAGCGTAACTCGCGATTACGCGCCGGCACAAGATAATCGACTCATAAATTACTGGCGAATCCCGTATAAGCCTTTGCCGGCTCTGCGCGGCTCTCTTCCTTGATTATACATATACAGATACACGCGGCTCGTGAATTCACAGTACAAACGCGCGGAGGCTCGCTGGCGGTCCGTACGTAAGTGCGCATGTTGCGGCGGTACACAATGACGAGTTCAAAGTTTGCGGCGCCCCAGGCGGAAGTGCGTGCGGCGACGCTGCTGGGATCGATTGAAATCGGCCCGAGGGGGCTCGTGTTAGCGCGCGCACGGTATTCCGTTTGTCGGCTTTCCTACTGTGTCAGAACTGCTCGGACTGCGAGTAGAAGCGTGTAATGGTATAATTCATGCGCAGCTTGTAAAGTAAATATGATTTTTCTGGCGCGGGTTCTATTGCTGAATTAGCATCGAGCATATTGGCTTACGTTTGTGCAACGGAAACGAATTCCGAGCTCTCTTTTATACGCCTTCTTGAATAAAAAAAGTAAACTAGAAATATTATACGATTCCAGCATCCTTTCTTGTCATTGATGTCGGCAGTATATTAACTCCACAGTCATCAGAGCTCTTCACGATCGTCATCGTGACAGAAGCAACTAATAAAATGGGCAAAATATCGTCTGCTCGAAAATCTTTATGTTTTCGACAAGTCAAAACAGTTCCCATAAAATAAGGCCTCTCGGTAAACGAATCAGCGTGAAAAGGGAAAGTCGTCAGAGACCTGACAATCGAAAGCAGTAAAAATCGGCTCGCGAAAAACCCACGGCTTTTTTCCTCCGCATCAGCCATATCCCATCCCCTAACCGAAACTCGCGCGCGTGTATTCTCACAGTTATAAAATTCCATAAAAGTCACTGGGCCCATCCCCCGCCCGACGCAGGCGTCCTCGGAAGTTGTAAATACTAGCTCAGCTCTCGCCCCTCACTTCCCCCCTGAGTCTCTTCTCTCTAAAATCCCCATCGCGCTGCGGTTTGTCGTCGAGCGGCCTGGCGTCAGCGGACGCGTCGTAAAGTGACGATCGGATCTGGGTGCAGGAAATTGGCCGGATTCGCGAGCAATGGGCCATGCTGATACTGGCCGGCAGCTCAGCGTACTATATATGCTTAGCTTATACACAGGACCAAGTGCGAGCTCTGATGCTGCCGCTGCCTTTCGACGCGTGGCAGCCTTTACAAATGTAGCGGAACGGGTCCGGCGTGGACGATTTTCGCAGGCCGCTCTTGATTTGTCTCGTTATTTGCCGCGCGTAGATATGGGAGCTGCGGGGCTTGTGCCACTAACGAGGATCGCGCAGCCCCCGCTCCAGCTGATTCACCGATGCAAACGCGGTGTATTGTACACTTCGAACTTACGCGTTCGTATAGACAGTTAGGTTCGGCTTTGCGAGGATGTGTTTTCGTGATTCTTCTGACAGTTATCTTAATTAAAAATTTTGTATTTTCCAAACTGTTTGCGCGCCGAATACCATCCAAATCAATGCTTATTGTAGCACATGGTCAAGAATGAGTTGCAACGCTCACGGGAATGTAATGAATGAACACAGGAGTACAATTGCAAACACACAGGCTCCGCGAACCGAGTGAATACACAGACGATATTGCGCTTCGGGTTAATTACGCGCATAATAACATGCAGATAATACGGCTCGGCAATATGCATCTCGCTCAGTCGGCGTTTCTCTCTCTCGCTCTCTCTTTACGGTAATAATAATTCGCAATCGATGCGTGAAAGGGACTCGCTTCCGGAGCTTGCACAAAAGCCGGTTTTTCATCTGTTTCGGCTTCAGCGCCAGGCCTCTGTTGATTCCTCGGATTAACATTGTAAATAGCGCTCGGTTGGCCGCAGCAGCGTTTTATCGGTTAAGGGCACGGGTACGAGGCTGGTCAGTTGAGAATTACACAGTGCAATATAGTGCGATTGTAAGCAAATATATGACGGGAGTATAAAATACAAGGTACAATCAAAATTAATTTATTATCGTTTTTATTTTCTTCAGTTGTGAAACTGCTAAGCAAGAACTACTTACTTTTTCCCGCACGCTTAACTTTAGTTGATTTAAAAACTCCTTAAAGAGTCATCAATAGCGATCCCATAGCAAAACTCGCGTAAAACACATTTGCGACCGCATAGGCGAGCTCGTGGCGATGACTACACTTAAATTTCTTCGCGTGTCCTTTCCTATCCTGGCCATTAAGCAAGTCGGCGAACCGCGTTCGCGCACACGTCGCCCCATACGCTCGTCCTCCAATATACCGGCGGAGTGTTCCGAAGAGTCGCGGGGTCGGAGTATAGCCCCGGGGCCGAGGGTCGCTCTGTGCATTAGAGGCAGCATTGTGCCCCGGCGGCTGCTGCCCCTCAAATCCATATTATTCGCGCAGTAGTCTGTCAGTGTCCGTCCATCCGTCCGGCCAAACACGCGGGGCTCATGCCGACGTCGGTGCGTCTATATATGCAAACCGCCTGGTAATGAGTCCGTCAACCCCGTAACGTTGTTTGCCGCTATCCTTGCACTTAGGGGCGTCTCCGCTCGACTCCGCCGCGACGACAATTTCCTACACGCGCTTGCTTTGTGCTGATGGGGGCCGAGACACTGCGCAGCCTGTGAGCAGATATACTCGCTTTCCCGCGTGTTAGGAGGAGTCCGATGCAAATTCATATCCACATCCGGTCTGCAGCTCTCGATTCAAGTGGAACGGCCCGAAGGAGATTGCTGAGCTCGAGCGCTCTCTCTTAACTTAACGCTTGGCTCATCGACTTTGGCGTTTGACTATATAGTCGCTGGCTTCGCGACTTTGCTCGTAAAGATAAATTTAAACATTCTATGCGCTCTCTAAATTATAAATAACGTTTTTCTTTGAAAATTATCCGACTTTGACACGGTGATTGACCAACAACCCCAAATCGAGCACATACACTTAAAATTGTTTCGCCATAGCTAGCGAAAAAAGCCGCCCCGTGAATTTCACGTCCGAGTAAAGGCGAGTTGCACGCAAAATTTCGCCAAAGCCGCCGCAGGTAAGGATAAATTAATAACTTTTCTCGCGCAGCAGCAGCGGTGCGATGTGTGTGTGTGTGCCTCTGAGCAATCCACATGGCAGTTTCAACGTCTGCTGCACTTGAAGGTGCTTTCCCCGAGTAAAGGCAAGAGCGAGCCACACTGTAAACTTCGGCCGAGCCGATATAGTTTCAAACTAATTAAAAAGCTGCTCTCCTCAAAGCGGCCATACCCCCAGCTTCTGCGGTATCTCGACGAGCGCTTGAAATTTTCGATGGAGCGCCACAACCCGGCGAATGAAAAGTTTACGGCCAACCGAACATGACGTGAATGACATTCTCATCACGGCTCGCGTTCGCGCACCTCCCCCTGCGAGTTTCAATTAACTTTGCTTTTTCCGCGCTCTCTGTTGTTTCTGCTAATTATAACAAAGGATCGCTGATTATGCGTGGCTGCGTATCGCATTTGCGTACATTTGAATGGAATAATGAGGATTTGGAATCGAAAATAGAGTATTCTAAACAGTATGTGGTCGAGCGATGATAATCGTATTCGATTGCAATATACTCTCGCTCTCCGAGTGCCGCTTAATCTCGTCGAATGAAATTACCACTTTTACAGATTACACGCGGTCGCGACGCGCAAAAAGCCGCTCGGCAATAATTTGAGGATCCGTTTTTGCCCTGTCATTGCGCACTCGTCTGCGGAAGGTTGCAAAGCCCGACAAAGGACAATGTTGAAATTAGCCGAGACAAACTGCGAAATCAGCTTCGTTCCTCGTCAAGCAGAAGCGTGCGAGGTCTTCCCTTCAACGTCGCTCCAGTTTAGATCAACAAGTCTCATTACGTGCTTGCGACTTAATCTCGGGCGCGTCTTCGCATACTGGGATTCAGGCTAGACATGGCTTAGACGTAGACACACGTACAGAGTAGCTATGACGGACAGAAGACGGAATCGCAGCAGCGCGCGCGAGATCGTACAATTACTCGTCAAGGTGCGAAACGAGATGACACAGCCGAGCGCACCAGGTAATTATAGTTACGCGAGCGAAATGCGCTGCGTGGATGTGTATAGATATACGGGCTTCGGCGAAGCGATTATGAAAATCTCCCTTCGAATTGCGAAACACCTTAATATGGAATACGCGAACGTAAAGTTAATTGAAATTTGCGGTAAACGCATTATTTACTGCCCGGATAATTAGCCTTGTATTTCTCGCAACTTTTTGCTGCCGCTATGCCACAGCAGCAGCCGCTACAACAGGTACACTGCTAGTGCATAGTATAGTGGTTGTGCGGCTTTAACGATCGGTCTGCAGCTCGCGGAGAGATTCAATACTACAGCGTGCAGCTCGATTTCTCGGTAATCGATAAATAATATGCGATTACCAAGCCAAAACCAGCGTTAATAACTCGATGGCTCGTGGGCTTTCTGCGAATCGCGATAGCTCAAATTGGTTTGAGGTTTGACTATTCATCATTGAAGCGATTGGTCTGTACTTTTTGATATGGAAAATGCTATTTGAATCGAGAGTAACGTTCCTATTCGGTAAGACGCAAACTGCTTTGCTCTACTTTTTTTATTGTTATGCTCTTCAGCAACGAGGATACAAGAACGAGTTGTAGTCGAAATCCAAAGGATACATCCCCTTACGTATACGCATTACCTACCTATGTAGTAATCGAAGCCATCACCCTCGCGTGCACACGAACATAGATCCTCGCTCCAGTATCCGCAGCCGCACTATAGAGCGTCAGGCTGAGAGGCCAGCTCATATCCACTAGAGATATTGGCAATTTCTCACTAATTTCGCGCGTCGTCCCCATCGCGCTCGGACACGCAAAATAAGCAGCAGCGCCGTGCTCGTGACACTATCTAATGGCCAATATTCATCGCCGACTCCCTCTCCGCTCGCCTCTTTGAACGGATACACTGCAGAATCGACGTCGCTCGAAATATTAGCGCGGCTCCGCAGCATATATACATCGGCTTCGCCGCTGCCGCTGCTGCTGCACAATGTAGTCCCTATTATCGCGATTAGCATATACGCTGACAGCCGGCGCTGCCGCTGCTGTTGGCCCTCTGCGATCTCTGCAGGTTCCCCGCGCTTGTGTGTATGTGTGTGCATGTCTGGGGGGGTAACGCGAGAACAGCTTGCATGACGGTGTGTATCGGGGTTTCAGCGCTCCTGTGTCTGCTGACTCGCTGTTGGCGCTTCGGCGGACGCGTAACGTATTGCGACAAGCTATGTTAAACATTATACGTCGTCGGAGAGCATAGCTATGACGCGGCTGCACAAGCACTTCTAATACTGGGCGCGTGTACTCTGTCAGCGGCGTCTGTGTGAACGGGCGCACTCAGGGCTGCTGCCACGGCGGTCTTTTGGATGCGGGGCATTAGCGGATACGTCGCGCGATCATGTGGCTCGATCAGGCCGGTCATGGCGGCTTCGAAGTGCTTCTGGCTTGCATATTTCAGACGGCGGCGACGCATTGCCGCGCATCGTAATAATGCACGCTATCCCCTCTGTAATTGGCTTGACGAGAGTGACGCTCCTATACGCGAACTCATGACACACGGTTATCCTTTTTTAGGATTTCCAAATGCAAAGTAATCCCTCTTCCGACAAAACGGCAATCCATTAAAGGGAGAAAAGTAATACCTGTACTTCCACTTTGTCGTATTACCTCGACATGCCAAAGAGCCGCCGGCGTTTGGGGGGATTTTACGTTGAATTATTATCATTAAACCATTACGACAAGTGAATCCGTCTCCCGCTCCCAAAGCGCGCCGCCGCCGTAGGAGAATGAAATCGGAATACGAGCGCTATCGGAAATCGGCAAAGATCGCAGAGGTACTTACGCAACCGAGAGCTGCTCGTATTATCATCAGCGGCGGAGGCAGAACAGATCCGGTGGAGGAGCAAAGGGCGAAGCATCCTTTCTAATGGAATTAATGCTCGACTCATTTTCCGTCTCTTTCTCCGTCTCTTCTCGCTCGGCGCAGAAAGAGAGAAGAGAGATTTACTTTTCATCCCTGAGAATATGTGATCAGGGTATTAGTGCCTCTGTATTATTAAGGATCCCCGACTGAGGATGGGCGTATCCCGAGGACTCGAAAAAGTCCTCCGGCGAGACTCGAGTTTTTCCCGCTTTCAATGCGCGAGCCTGATTTAAAATTCATCAGACTCTTTAAGGGCTTATTTTTCTGCTAGTGCCCTCTCGCTCGAGGGTATTTATTTTTTTCGTGCCGTGTTCCACGCTCCTCCTCCACGCGCTGCAGCTTCTCGATGTCGTATAAAAAGCGCGCGCGGAAGCGACGTCGTTCACCGGCATAATCCTCGCGGTTACGATTTTCTCATCATATACCTGCGCGCACACGCGAGCGATGCCGGTGAGTATCATCTGCGCTGCAGCAGCAGCAGCAGCCCTTTGTCAAGAATACTCTCCTCCCCCTTTGATTCGACACGCCGGTGCTCTCAACGTCTCGGAAGCAGAGCCGTCGCACCTACAAAGTGTGCTCGCGCGCGCGCGCACGCACGCGTGTGTTGTATCTTTTTGGAGGAGCACGCGACCTTGGTGAACACACCTACCCAACGTGTGAGTCGCTCGAAGCGTGGGAATTCTCTTCTCTCGAAGACGGAGCGCCTTTTTTCCCCGGCTCGATTCTTCTTTTCTTCTCCCGTCGTTCGAGGTCGAATTAGCGGCGCGGAGCACAATGGCCGATCGAAGGGATTGGGTGATTAAGACGGTAATTAGCGGGGCTATCGACAAGATGGGAATTTGTTTTTATTATTTTCTGGAGTGCCGTTTACGAGCGTTCGAGATGCGCGTACCTACTCGATGAAACAATGGGGATTTTAACTCGAGGGGGGTTATACAAAAGAAATTACCGTGGGCTCCAGTCGTCCAGCTCTTGATTGACTGAGTCGGAGACGCGCGAAAGGCATGAGAGCGGTAGCTATAAAAAACGCTGGAATTTAAATAAATATTCGTGAAAAGTCGTTCAAGTAAAATCATGACGTCGCTCGATTGTTACCAAAAGCGTCAGATATCGCATTTTAATTCCGATTCAATTTCTTTTACATACAAAAACAATTCTCCGCTCTATCGCACCCTCAAGAACACAGGGCAATAATCGTAAAGCGCCAGAGATCTTAAAACGCAGGGATAATTTCTCGGCCGCCTCCCCCGAAAGTTCGCAGATTGCATTAAGTGATAACCATATCCGCGAGAGCGTCGGAGAGAAGAAAAGAATAACGCCACGCTACATTTGACTTTGAATTTATAATGTTTTCGCGACGGCGATCGGCCTCGCTGCGGCGATGCGAGTATTGACTGCTACCGAGGGACTCGTAGCGCGAGAGCAAATCGCCGCGGTACCTATGCAGGGGTGCTAACCAATATGTGGCTATATACATATAGCTGCGCGGGAGAATAATGGGGAGCGGGACTCGCTCGCGCCGTAAGTATACGTAAAGCGGATTTTGAGACGAGATCTTTTTTTTCTCTGTATTTGGTTCGCGGCGGTGTATACGAGTACGTCTGTAGATTACGCGCGGGGGAAGGCAGCGTCATTGTTGTCTGCTTATCGCCGGCTATAAATAACTGTATTACTGCATTATTAGTGTCGTTATCCACGGGACAGGTTGCAGTGCGGCGCTTATCTAAACGAGGGTAATCGATCCTCTTTTGGGATAAAATCTATTTCACGAGTAGTTACTTTTTTTTGAATTTCAATTCGACGCCATTCATCATCGTCGCCGGTATACTTTCGGGCTGTCGGTCTCGTAAAAACGTCGGGCGAAATTAATATTCCGACAAACGCAGTGACGAACTCGGAGAATACCGCAAATTATTCATTTCCAACCGATTCGAGATTCCTCGGTCGTCGCGTCACCAAAAGAATTCTGCAGCGCCAAAAAATCACTACCGCACGCGGCGAGTAATGAAATTTCTTCGCTCCTTGTTCACGCGTCATTTTTCATCTTGCGTCGGCTGAAAAAAGGCATTCCTCGTCGCATGTATAAGTTGTCTCGCGGCAATAACCCCGAAGCACGAGCTCTCAAGAGCTCGGCAATAATTCTGCCTCCGGAAGCTTTCGCCGAGTATAATATAGAGGTGGACCGGGCCGATACACGAGGCGAGTCAAGTGGAGCGAGTCACCGCGAAAAATAAAAAAAGGAATTAAGCACAAAGGGTGAGGAAAGCAGTTTCAAAGCCGACAATCTGGCCCGCGACGCAGCAGCCCTTGGGAAATCGCTTTAAACCTTTTAAATTCGGAGCACCCGAGTCTATATGTACGTCGAAGCTGCAGAGGAAGAAGTAAAAAGGAAGAAAGCGAGGAACTATACTCAGTCCTTGGCGCAGTGTACATAATGCCGCCCGGCACATAAATATCATCGGCTGAGCGAGAGAGAGAAAGAGGGAACGCGGGCAAAGGGAATCTGTTTAAAGTATGTTCTGGCGCGCATTTCGCTATGGTCGTTTGCCACGGGGAATAGCTAAATGCTTTTTGCGCGAGGGCATTTAAATCTCTACCTTTTGCCTCCGTCGAATCTCCATCTCACTTTTGCGTATATACATATCCACGCGTTATGCACCCTCTCGATATGTTACGTACACATATTCTCCTCTTTCGGAGATTTTTCATTTCTCTCTGGAAAATAGTCGCGAAGGGGAATAGCGAATCTGCTCGCCCGGCGGGAAACAAGACAGGATCTGTTTGTTATCGATTCCGCGCCCTTGACTCCCACTCGCTTTTGGAAGTCTCTATTTCCACGAGCGCTGTCCCGATATCTTTGAAGTGTCTGCAAATATCCGAGCACGAGACCGGGGTGAAGGCACTTTTCGAAGAGCTGCATGATGACGCGGGTATACCGTTTTTATGCTGGATCGACTTCTTTTGGCTCTGATGCAGACTCCGTGTGTATGGTCGCGACTCCCACAGGAAATGCTCGGCAATCACGCGCCGTCGTTGGGAGGCGACTCTTTGTTTTTATTTACGATGCAAGTATTTTTACGCGGGTTCTTTGCTCGCCACTGGGCAAACAATGATGCGACTCGTTTGATGGAGATCGTAAAAATCGGACATTTCGAGGATGCTTCGGCTCCATCTGCTGCTGTGTTGTTTTGAGCGTAATTTATATGTAGAAACAAAATACAGAGACGCAATCGATGACTGCGTGTTTCTCTCGCATATATTGATTATACGAAGCGTACGTGTACAGAAGTTGTTTTGATTAGAATGATTAATAGTCGTATGCTTTTGATACTTGATTCGAGACGATGATCGTCTGGTAGTGCAGACAAGCCATTAGTTTGATTTCTGCAATGTGGGAACCACAATACATCATTACATGGCAACCAATAACGCGATTGTCATTGATATTGCGCAGTAGCTCGTGACATACCGTCTAAATTACGACAAATGAGTTGCAGCATCTGTATGTTGATTTTCATAGCTTCGACACGCGAACGAAAATAGCGATCATTAGCGGTGCAGTTTTGCGAAGCGATGAATCACTGATACGTCGATGATCAGCAGCAAACTGTCGCGCGAGAAATATATACGAGAGAAATATTCTATATCCAGATGATGAGATCCCGTATCGCGCGTAGAAAAGCTTATTATACATGTCAATCAGTAATATTTCATTTCTGTGTATTTACTATACACAATTGGAGTTCACGAGGTATCTTCTTTGCCAGAAGGAACCTCACTCAAAAAATGATTTAACGCATCATTTACATGGACCTCGTTGGTCACGCCGGACAGTCGAGAAACCAGACGCGTGAATAAGCACGTCACAATCGAATGACGTCTTTTTAAATCAGTTTCGTATAGTCGGACGCGCGCGTGACGCGACAGAACCATGCATACCGAGCGCGCGCATAATGGAATATAGAGCCACATTCACCCTCGCTTCGCGCCGTGCGCGAGCAAGGGAGAAAAGAAATCCCCTTTCGAAGGCTATTCAAACGGAAAGACTATTGTAAATCGAAGCCCGAGAGCCAAGTGCCGCCATTTGTGAAATTGTTTCCATTCGTCTAAAAGGACCTGCGCGCGCTCTGACCGATGACCCGCTCGCCTCGGTTATATGTGTGCACTCGGAGCGCGTTGCCATAACGTTGATTTACGTCCCCCGCACGCAAGCCCGAGTTGACTATGTGTTGCTGCTAATGATGTTTATAAATGTATGGCTGCGTATGTCTGGAGAGAAAAAAAGTTCTTTCTGTTTGCTGTGACGAGTCTGCGGGGGATCATGCTTTTGTGTGGCACTTTCCTCGAGTCGGAGGACGTATGAACGAGTTTTGTTTCGCGATCGTAAAATCGAGAATTATTAATGCAGAAGCGAAGAAAATCCCTGTATTTATCCCTGTGCGCGATCCGGATCGTAAAACCGTCTGTTTGTACAGTGAAGAAAGAGTAACAATGGATATAGATCACGCATTGGTCGGATCCATTCAATTGTTAGATCGATGTATCATTTCAAACAGAGGTAAATTTAAATTTTATAGATTTAAAATTTTTCGCAAACATTTGTAAATCAATACTTACTATCTGATTCTTCAAAAGAATCGTTATTTATGACAAGTATACCGTTTACAATGACCACAGGAGTTAAGCGTAGATCATTCAATAGAATTTTATTATGATTATTCGTAATAAACGTAAACCATTTGTTGCAATAAAATACACCCACCAAAGGTTTTACGACGATCATCGATAATCGTGCGGATCAATCGTCGGCCTTCATCAGTCGGTCTAATATATTCTATATTTACCGTGACACACATATAACTTTGTTTTATGCCGACACGGTGTTCAATGGATCCCCTGTATAATAAAAATCGTCGCAATTTCCCGAATATTCCTAATTTATTCACGCGCCGCATTGATACCGCACAGCGCCAGTCGCATATTACACCTATAAAAATAAAGTCGCTGCATTCGCTGCACCACCTCCTCAATCAGCGTGAATCCATACTTTACGACTTTTATATTGCGCTAGCGGAGATCCCGGCGCTCCGAGATCGATTCTCTCCCGCGTAATTGCGGCCGCATTGATTAGTACGTCGTAAAAGAATGAGCGACCCCGCGTCATTCGCATTCATAAATCGCGCGCCCTTTCTCCTATCCCGCGCGCTTACTTCTCCTTTATTCCGCTTTCAATTAAGAATCAAGCCGGAGAGATCCCTCGGAGATAAGCCGGGAAAAAAAGAGCGCGTACTCGGTCGGCATCGAGAGTCCGACGGATATCTTTTACTTTTCCGCGGTCTTCAGCGGACGGACGAGGGGTCAGCTCCCCGCCGATCGCTTCGAGTCTCTTTATCGATGTGCATTGTAAGTAAATCGGTCACTTGTGCGCCAATAAACGTGTGCGAGGGGGTGTAGCTGTGTATGAGCTGAGCAGTCGTTGCGCCTCATTGATAAGTTGACTGAAGTCTTGCGGTATGGGGCAGGAAGAATCGTTTTGCGGTTGTATGAAGTGCCGAGTATACTCTTCACGTATACTTTCACATACGAAATCTCTTCAGAAAAAATTTCCGTATAGATATGCGAGTATATAGTCAACTAATGAATATTTTTAATCCAACTTATTGATTGCTGATCAGGAGGATGACCATTAAGAAAAATCAAGTAGAGAACACTTTATAACTCATCCTCTCCAAGACTTTCCCTACTTTCCGAGGACGCCCTCCAACGGTGGTAGTGTTAAAAAAAAGCTGAAACAGACAAAATATATTAAAAGTAGCTGAAACTGAGAACAAATATTAGAGGTTGCTGAAACAGAGAAAAAAATATTGTAAAGTGTAATAAAAAGTGTATAGTACTAGTATAGAAATCTAATAATTTTAGCGAAACATTGAATTCTAATTTCATATTATCATATTGTCTGTTCTCCAGAAATTTTGACACGCATTGAGAGTGGCCTCAAGGGACATGTTACGTATGATACATTGCAACCGCTCAAAGACTATGATTTATATACTTGTATGTGGAATAAATTAGTGCTTCGTTCGACTGCATCAAACGTCTGTGATAAAGGTAGGTTCAATTATCGTACTATAATTAATCATTCATACATATATAAACATGCTATGCATATCTGAAATGCTAGACTTCCGCGATATCCAGAAAGCATTTCGTATTATAATACGCAAATGTAAAGGAGGCTAAATTAACCCTTTGACAAAAGCTTCTACCATTTTCATGTCTACGAAACTGTACTTTTCAAGCTCGGCGCTCATACAGCTTATCGTATTAACACCTTGCACGTGTGCTATATAGCTACACACGTAATACCTCGCACACCCATACATCCCGAAAATCCGATGTCCGGCCATATTCGTCGGCCCTTCGATAATAATACCGCCCTCTCGGTTCGGTAGCCGGCTGCACTGGCCTTTTCTCTGTCCCTCTTTCTCTCGGCGTCAGCTCGCCCTCGCCCAAGGCTCGAGACTTTTATGGCGCATAAATATCAGCGGAGTCTCTCCACGAAAGCCCCCCCCCCCTGCACTGCATTATCGAAGATGCCCAAAGGGATCATGACGGGGATGCCTGTTTGTGTGCGCAACTGCGTGTGCCTATATACACATGAGCTGCAGCATCAGAAGCTGCTGTGAATTATTCGAAAGCGAGAAGCAAGGGAAGGGGGTTCCGTTGTCGTCGGCGTTCTGTGATTGTGCGAGAGAAGATCGCTCCTGATTTTTCGACGTTTTTAGGAGTAATTATATGGATGTAAGCCGGGAGGGCCAGCGGCGAGGGACAGCTATACTAAAAATTTTTTTTACGAGACGCGCCGGACGTTAAGGTTATTTAAGACGTACTGAGTAGCAGCTTCCTGTTGAATCACAATAAATATTCCTCTTATCTCGATTTCGACGCTTTTATGTCCGCGAATAAAAGTTACAATAAATAAATTAATGCGGTGATAAAATCGTTCGGGTATGAGACTTTTGTCAGACAAATGATTAAAAAAAATGTTTTTCAGCCGAATCTCGACTCTTCCCTGCAGATCTCCCAGGTGCACATATCAAGCGAGCAAACTCGACCGACTCCGCAGAAAGTAACAGACTCCCGCTCGCCTAGTAACAAAAGTCTCGGTCTCGCGCTCGCGACAAACGTAATGCTGGACTTCCGCCAATTTCCTCCATCTCTCCCCCTCTCCCCACAATGTACAGCAACATCGCGCGCAGGGGGGTGAAACCGGCGTCGTCGAGGCTTTCTCTCTCTCTCTCGCTTATGCCCAGATACGCGTATACACACGGAACAGTAGCATCGCCTCCGGCGGATTTCGCGACGTCTCGGGCTTGTTGCCGCGGAGGACACTTGCTCGATCCCTTTGCTGCCGCGCTGCATATACCTACTACGCGCTGTGGAAAATCCAATCCGCTGCGTCAGTGGAGAACTGCGGCACACGGGCGAAAGAGAGAAAGAGAATATAATCGGGATGGCACTCGCGGCTCTAAGCAAATAAGGCGTGTATATATAGACGCGACTGTTGCCGTGCACCACGCTGTTGCTGTCTGCCTGCTGGATTTCAGGGGAATCCCGGGATCATTTATTCCCGTTGCCTCCCCCCTACACTCTATTTCCTCGACGCGCGAGCGCTCAAAGGGGGGAAGGAGAGTCGCCCGCTTTCCCTATTTCTTTGTCTGATTGAATCCGCCTGATAAAAAGGATGCGGCTGTCGCTGCCGCTGTTCTGCTTTGCCGGTGCAAATAAGAAGCGTCGTGGTGTGTGCTGGCTGATGCTTTCGTGGAAAATTCGGCAGGCGAGAGGGGGCGACGGTTTGCTTAATTTGCTTTTGCATACGAAATTGTTTGTGGTGTTCGAGAATTTCGTTCGATTCGATCAACCTGGTATTATACGTATAATTTCTTTTGATTATACATTAAAGTTTGTTGTTAAAGCTTGGTTTGTTGATCTGAAAATAATATATCACACTGTGTATTTCCCGCGAAATATCGTCGATTGTCTTTTCCCCGAAACGCATCGAGTGACGAATCGAGCAGAATTTCCCAGCTCGGCTCGTATCACGCGTCACCGCACACGCGAACGGTCGGGATAAAAGCAGAGGACGATACATCCCCCGCAGAAAAAAAGATGTGAGAGTGTGCGCGCGCGCCCTTCGTCGAGTGCCGCTTCCTGGGCTCATAAAACCGAGCGCGCGCAAATGAGCCCGGTAATTTCCTAAACCTCTTCGGCGACGTCCGTCACTACGTCAGAGCGTATACATATACGGTTGGCGGGCATTCAGCTCGAGAGCAAGAAAATATCGCGTCGTACCGAAGGCTAAGGCCGAATTCTTCCTGTCGACGTCGCCGTCATGATCCCTCGCATTTGGCTTCTCGCTTCTCTCTTTCTCTCCTTCTTGGCACAGCGGCGCGTAGATATATCCGAGAGTTCCGACACGACGTCGTCGTCGCCGTCGTCGCCGTCGTCGGTGGCGAATCGGGAGCCTCGGGACACTATATACTCGCCCCTATCTGTATCGCGCCGCGCGCGTATGCTCCCAATAAAACGGGAACCACTCACGGCTTTTGTGTCGCGGATGTACGTATAACAGCACTGGCTGTGTATTGTAGACATATACATATATACGTGTACCGGCGAGGGTGTGCCAGTGGTTGTTATCGGCCATCAGGTTTTATATCCGTCCCTAACGCCGCGGTATGACGCGGGGAGACGGCGCGCGGACAGACCGACGAGTAAAGAGAGACAAAGAAGATGAGACACTTATTGAGAGAAAGAGAGAGAAGGATATCGTCGAAGGTACACGTGTGTATGTGTGCCCTACGCGGGCGAGTGTGCGAGAAAAGAAGAAGGAAAAGATGTCGTGCGGGAGAGGGTGAGAGCGACGAGAGCGAAAAAGAGATAGAGGCGGAAAGATACGAGCGAGAGTGTGCGCGAGGGGAAAGCCGAACGATACTGGATATACCGCGTGTTTCACAAAGATTCTATGAAGATTGCCAGGGATTTTATTACGGGAGAAATGTCGGTTAATAAAAATGAATATGGCCGAGTGCTATACTGGCTCTCCCAGCTTCGGCCGAGGGAGAGTGTAAGAAGCTCTATACGATATTTCGGACCGAGTTCTCGCGGAACTACATTCGTCCTCAAGCTTCTCTCGGTGCTTTTTTTTCCTCTTGCCTCTTTGCCGCCACCGTTACTTTTCTATTTCCTTCCCGTACATTACCGGCGTATAGTGTATTACGGATTATGTCGAGGGAGTAGTAGCTCGCCGCCGGCCATATCGCTTCCCGATAGAAGGTGATTTAAAGGTGCAATAACGGCGCCGAAATTCCGCACTGCTATCGGCAGTCGTTACTTCTCAGAAAAATATTGTTGCACTGCTGCGACGAAAAAAAAAACGGTCGGGGGCTCTGCACTTTAAAAGTCAAATATCGCCAGCTCGCATTCTGAAAACAATTTACTTAAAGTACTTAAAGCAAATCTCAATCCATCATCAGGAAAATACCCATAGAATCGAGCGTGGAGTCGTTACTCGATAGAACTTGATTTAAAAGTGCAATCTCGCAACGAGCGTCGCAGTAAATCCCTCGGGGACTCCTTCTCCCGATCAGGAAAACTTTCGGATATATACTCACTTCGCGCTCACTCTCTATAGTCTATAGATATACCTACGCTGCAGCTCCTCGAGTCCGGCGGGCGCTTATCTAGTGTCGCCTATAGCCGGTGTTTCTTGTTCTCCGTGAATTGCCCCCAGTCGTGAGCTCGCGTTCTTCTTATTCCGCAGTCGTGCGAGATTTACGGACGATACAATGAACGAGGTCATTGGGTTTGCTCGAAAGTTTACGCCGAAACTTTTTAGACTATAGAGGAGAAGGAGGACTCGATAAGGATGAAGTCGCGCGGAACTTCCGTGTGGAGCTTTATTATTCGAACCATGACATCGTAAATTATCTTGCAAAGTGCAGAGGCTCAGAGAATCGTTCGCTCCATTATTGCCAAGGGATTTTATCGTTTTTCATTGGCTCCAAATCATCTTTGAGATGTCGAATATGCTCTGGGAGTTTAGTAATTTTCTGAGAAAGCTTTGATTTCGAGGGTCGTCGATTTTTTTGCTTCCTCTCTCCCCGAGTACAGATGTTTATCGCAAATAGTACATTAAAATGATTTAAACGCTCGTCGGTGTATCTTTTTCAAATAATACCGCGCGCAGTCCATTATTTTTGAAAATATATAATTAATGATACGCAGCGTCGCATAAAAATGACTATGACATATTGCATTGTACAGGAGGTTATTGTTCGCATTAGTTCGAATAAAAGGTTTCACAACTTCACGCAAATGCGTATTATGCTAATTTATGTTGAGCAGAACGTTTAAAATTAGCATCGCACTTTATCGCTCATTTGTTCGTATTCCGAATGATAAGTGATAAGTAATTCCATTTTATTCATACTCAAGGAAAAATAATATTGATCGGGCATTGTTTTCAAATGCGAGTACACTATGGTTAAAAAAGTTTACGTTTTTTCGCCGTTTTATGCCACAGTAAATTACAAAGGAGACAAACATAATGCAATCTCTAACGCTTCACCGACAGTTTTTTTTTTCTGCAGCGCGTAACGAAGTTTAAGGGCCATAAAAATCATCAAGTGATTTCCAACGCGTAACTCGATACGGCAGCGCGAGCGATGCCTACACGGCAGACGTGGCTTCAAGTGCTAATTCATGCGTGATTTAAGAAGCAGTCCACTGCATCGGGGCTCGCATCGGGGCGATTCAACGGGCCGACCTGTCTGCAAGTCCTCGAGCAGAAAATTCAATAAAATGTCTCGATTCGCGTGGCGCCTCCCCCGGTATACCGAAAGAACATCGGCCTTTTAATCGAAATCGCAATTCTCAATAGTTTATTTTTTGCCAGATTATATATTCGGTGATATCCTTTTAATACTGCAGAGCGTATGTTGAAAAAATACTGTACGCAATTTATCTATATAATACACGAGACACCGATATATGCTCCTCTTTTTCACGGTCGTAATTCCCGCCGAATACTCGACCCTACACCGACCCTCCGTATTATATATAACGCAATAAAGCGTCATTCCGTCATCTCTCCTCGCTTCTCGATTTCGTTCGATCCCATTTTTCTTCTTCACTTATTCTCTTTTTGTCCAGTGCCACTCTTGCGCAGTCGTTGCTTCAAAAGGTCAACAACGACGACGACGACGACGACGACGACGACGACGAGAGGCGTACATAGTCGGGAAAAAAGGAATCGCGCAACGACTCCAGCGTCCAATTTTTCAAACGCTTGCAATGTCCCGCAACGACGAAACGTTAATACCGCGCGTAAAATATCTTCGCTCTTAAGCGTTGCCGCTTTTCCAAATTACAAATGCGATAGCTCACTGTCGGCGTCGAAGCGCCCTGAGCATTTGTCGAGAATGAACGAGCAAACGTCGTGTCTGGTGTAGGAAGAAAGGGCCATAGAGGAGGGCAAAAAAGAAGTTGCCGGGCGCGTATAGTGCACGAATGGCAGAGAATCGCTCGCGACGAATCATTAGTATGGCGTGTATGGCGGATGGACGTAGGTGCGGGAGGATGTGCTAATGTGAACGTCTCTAGGACCTGTCTGTTTTTTTTTTTTTTTTTTGTCAGTCTGTTTGTCTGATTTGTAGGACTGCTAACGGGAAGACTGGGGGCAATAAATATTTCAAAAGCAAAATCGTGTTGCGAGGTAGTTCTCGCTTATAGTTTCTTTTATGAAAAATCAGTGCAGGCGAACAATACTGTTCTTCAGAATGATCAAAGGAAGCCAGTAGTACTTAACTCACACTCCTCTTATTCGACGTACGACCGGCCGAGTAAAGCCAATCTGGACCGAAAAAGTTTGCGGATCTCAGCACCACGTGCCTCGAGGGAAAAAGTAGCACAACAAGGAGTCGTCTGCCAAGGGTCGTCTTTGGTGGGTAAGCCGTTGCTTTATGCTGCTTGTCGCGTGTACAGTCAACTTCGGGACCGACCGTCCGTATTTCCAAGAGCGCAACCTGCACTCGCGCGGAGACTAATTCGATCCTCTCGATTTGAGCTTTATTAATTGCTTCGGCACTCGTAGCTCCGGTCCCCGCAGTCCAGCTAAGGAGAAGGAGAGAGAGAGAGAGAGAGAGAGAGAGAGAGAACTGACTAATGGATTCACTTAATGGAACTGACAATCAAGAGACTCGCGTGCCTTTTGTCGCTGATGGGGTCGCGCAGCCGGACGAAAATGAGAATTATCCACGGATGGACTCGCGCGCATAATAAAATCGAGAGATCTAACGGTATGTTTTCTTCGCTTCGTCGAGATGTCGACAGTGAGGAGAATATCTGTAGGTAAAAGCGCGAGACGAGTGTGAATGAAAAAAGGGTGGGATCGAGAAAGAGAAAAAGCCAAGAGGAGCCCACGCGCGCGATCGCCTGTTTTTTTTTCGTTTTCCATTGGAGAGAGCGTGGACGAAGGCTTTTCGTAACGCAATATTTCTCTGTCTCGTCGGGACGAGCATTGTTAATGGAAATTGATAGGGCTGTTAAAAAGTTTCTATAAGGCAGCGAGAACACGTGGAATGAGATGCTCGATAGGGAGAAAAGAGGTCGTTAATAGTCGTGACTGCATCCACCGAAAATGCCTTTATATTCCGAGCGGTATAAGATTCGTATGCTGCTGAATAAATGTTTATTCATAAAATTATTATTTACAATTTCGATTATATTTTGAATTTTTAAGCAAAGCACACTAGCAATATGCATACAGGAATTCACCCATTCTTGCTTCTTCCGATCTTGATCGCGTACAAAGCGTATACCAGCACTCAGCGCCCGCACGACAAACCGTGCAAAATCGATTTTCTGCCACCAACAAGTGTCTTTCTTAAGTCGAGCCAGCCGCGCACCAAAGCTCATCCTTCGTACCTCTGAGAAACGTTAAAAAGAGCTACTTCCCACACAGGTCGCAGTCCCATACAAAGAATTATCATAACGCGATTTTGAGAATGGAGAGAGAAAGAGAGCGAGCCGTGTCGAATTAGCGAACAAGAGACAGAGGAAATCCGTCACGCGGCAGCGGCCGAGTTTTGGAAATATTTGGGGCCGAACGTACGGTCGGGGCGCGAGCGCGTGTCTCAATATTTCTCCTGGATTTACGGCCTCAGAGAAATGTTTGCCCTTTCTTTTTTTCTTTTTCGGAGAGACGGTTACGCCTTTCAAGGTGGTCTGCGCGTGTATAGGAAGAGAAATTCTTAAACTATTCAACTACTAATAGACGTCTAAGCCGTTCATTTACAACTGGATGCTTGTTAATATTCAACTTAGCACTATAAAAGGGGTATGCGTAATGGCAATGATTTCTTGAATAGGTTCCCAGACAGTTAAGTATTTTTTTAAACGATATATTTTATACCTTAAGATTAATTTTAATTTGAATATACTGATTACCATATTTGCTGTTAATCAAGAAGTTTATAAATTTTTGTTAGTATCTTAATCGATATTTGCTTTTGTAAATTGACTCGTTTCTTTCGCTCGGTGTTAGAGTTTACCAAGAATCCACTTTCTCGACGAAAACCGAAAACTTATCTAAATCTGGGTGTTCCTCAATCTGCAGACAATAAGCTGCATTTCCTGGCGACTTCTCCACAGTAGTTTAAGTAAGACGCCTAACAACAAGGCAAAGACACCGCGCGCCGTCCCTTTCATCTGTTGCTATGGGAAAATAGAGAGAGCCGACGGACGCACACGCTCACTGTGTCCAACGGGGGAGGAAACACATCTCGAGCTCCCGCCTTTTGTGTATATACATATCTCTTACCGAGATTGTGTCACGCGCTCTCTCGCCTTTGAAACCTCGGCCTTGCCGACGTTTTTTTTTTTCGGACTCTCAGCGTCGGTCCCCGCATTATCTCGCCCGGGAATCTGCGCGCTTATAGATCATTCGTGCCAATTAGGTGACCGAGAAGGAAATCGTCGCCTGTTAGTGGCCACCCGCGCGCATCAAAAGTTCCGCCGCCAAAACTTCTAACATCGTCACGCTTTCTCAAATTTGTTTGCCCTCAAACGCTGCTGATTTACCTACTACCCCGGGGAACGAACGAGATAATTTTCGAGACTCTGAGGTGGGTCGTCTTTTTGCTTTGGCACGCCGATTCGCTTTTGTATGTGCTGTATGTGTGTATTAGGTTATGGAAGGTAAGGATGAATGAAGCTGTTTTTGTAGAATTTATGAATAAGGTGGGACGATTGTTCGGAAACAGCTTTCTTAGTAAATGTAAATACTGATTCCGACAATAGGGCTACTTGAGTTTGACCTTTTAATCTTATCATTGCTTCGTTTGATTCGATCTCGAGTAACGCGTAAAGAAATAACGAGAAATTGGGTTTTTGCTCCTTCTTTTGATTCCGCGAACCGAGGTAGTAAGAAACTCGGGATTCCTTCTTGCAAACAACAATTAAAGCACTTCAGTCCTCGATAGAACGTGCCCTTGCATCCCTCAATAATCATTGCAAATTAATCACCGCGACGACGTCCATTCTAGAAAAACGTCAACTCCGCGTAACTATCTCTTACCTACACACGCGATAAAAATCACGAAATCATCCTCGTTCATACGGCCACGCGGAGGTCTTGAGATTCCCTCGGGAAGCCGATACGCCGGCCGAGCAATTTCCGGAGAATTAGAGCACTTTTTCGCGGCTCTGGCGGCCAAAGTCGCACATAAAAGAAAAGCGGCCCGAGCCAAGGGATACCCAGCTTTACATCTTTTTATCTGCGTGCGCGTGCGCTTTAACCGCCGGCAACGACAATACACGCACACACATATATGTACTTCTATACGTCTATGCACACGCGTATGTCCGCGGCAGAGAGTGCGCTCGCGCGAGGCAGAAAAAGGCGGCAGGCGCGCACTCGCGCATCGTAAATATCTGAATCGCACTCGCTCGCTCACTTTTCTTCAAAGGAGGATACACATAGAGCCGCGATTCTCTCTCTCGCTCTCGAACGACACGTAACGATTAACGGACAAATGGCCGGGGTAGTTACCGGTAATTGTAATAATTGTAGCCCGAGAGCGACTGCCCGCGAGAACTCAGGAACTGTTTCTTGGTGAGCGCACGTTTAGCTGTGTTTGTATGTGTATACATGTATGGTACAGAATAGCAAGGAGTATAGCTATACAGAGGAAGACTCGAAGACTCGCGCCATGTGTCCGACTGTAGTGGGAAAGACGCACTCGATGTATACTGGGTGTTTCAGTAATAACAATATTGCGCGAGGAGTCTTTTTATTTAAGGAAAAAAGTCAACTTTTTTCATTTGATTATTTAATATAGACAATTTTGACAAAGTATCGACGGACTTTTTTACTGGGTGCGTCTGATGTGTTTGCTATTCATTCACCGACAGCAATTGAATTATTTGATAATCAACTGTTTTTACAAAATATTTGTATCAGCGATTAAAATCTGTACCTTAATACGCCCGGGCATTACCTGACGCGGATACAGTTGCAACGTGTTTCATTTTCATTTCAGTTACGCTTGGATCACCCTGTGAACGCGCACACGTGTATAAGTGTCGCTATATATATATACACACACCTTTGTTTTCCTGCGCACTGGTATATATCCATCGAGAGAAGGAGAAAGAGCCGGGTTTGCGGTTTAGATTCCCGGAGTTCTCCTCTGTCATTACACGTGCGAAATGTATATTTTCTCTATGCGCGTCGTCGAGCGTCGCGAAAAGCGAAGCGATACGCGTCTTGGCGACGCGCGTTGCGAGCGTGAGAACTTTTTGCAGAAAACTGCAGCGGTGTCGAGAGCGATGAATTTCGCGAGTCGTTGCGGATGTCACCGAATCTAATTAGAGGCTTTCGTAACTCGGACTACCGGGCACCTGTTGTGCGATCCGTCTTCGGGGACTTACGTGCGTGGGTGTTTGTGTTGTGTGTATACGGTTAACCGAACCGGATATAGCAGATCAAAGCATTCGGCGAAGGAAGACAGTTGCTCGCGATTTTTATTTCCTTCTTCGCCTTGAATTATTCGTGTTTATCGCGATAGGCCTTGTCATTATCGGTAGCTTTAAACGAAAAAAAGACGACATTGAACGCCATCACAGTCCGAACGATTAGCAATGGTTAAATAAGCAGAAATAAATTCAGCGCGCGCGCCTCACGAGCGGAAAGTAATCGAGTTTATCGCGTCGATCGCGAATGATCCGCGAAGCCCACAGCAGAGCTCGCTGAGAGAGCGAGAGAGCGAGAGAAAGAGAGAGAGAGGATAAGTAGAGGAGAAGATAATTGAGCGAGAGAGTGTGCGCGCGCGGCGAGAGAGCCACAAGAAAATCAGAGGCGCACGACCGTCTCGGGTCAAGGAACGTCGCGGTGCGTTCGCCCGCGACGTGACGCATAATGGCTAGTTAAGGCTCATTGTATCGGTAACATGTGCGCATGTATTATATGTGTGATTCGCGCGGATGTGTGTTGCTTCGTCGCCGCTGAAGTTTCGACGCACTTGCGGGAACAATGGAACTCGGCAGCGTGTGTGCTGTCTGTCCTATTTTTTTCCCGGGAAAAATCATATTGTACGCTCGATTACGGGTGACCGAGCGTTAAACGCGAATTTCGATACACTTTGGTCACGCCGTGTAGAGCTGTTTGATCGAAGGGGTAGGATTTACGTAAGGGGATGACGGATTGTGTAAGATGAGCGATGCGACGGGATATAAGTACCAGACGCTTCTTCCTAGGATAGGGTGAATTGTACTCGCGATCGGAAAACGGCGCTTTTGTGGTTGAAGCGTAATTTACCCCGTTATGGGAAAATTTTCGTAGATTGCACATATTTATTTATTCTTTTGTGCGAAACTGAATTATCAATGAAATTAAGATGTATTACACAATCGATGGGCAGCTGAGAAAAGAGAGAATGTGTTGCACAAAGAGACCGTTACTAAGTATGTATGCCTATGTGTGCGTTTTTACACTTCAAAGTTTCTTTGAAAGCAAAAGTATATACCCGACCATTATATTTATAACTGCTAGAAATAAAATAAATCATTAAAAATTTCTTCTCCGCGCGCGTTGCATTTTACTCTCAAAGTAGCGAAACATCTTTATGTAGGTGATTCCAAGAAGGAATAATGACAATGTTACATCTCTTTTTAGCGGCAAAAACGCTTGCATCACACTCCCGTCTCGTCAATTTCGTCGTAACGCGCGTACATTTTTTCCATCGGAGATCGCGTTAAGTGCACGACGACTTTAGTGTGGGGCAATAAATTATTTTTTTCTTCCTACTGCGTCTTTTTTATTCGATAAAACGTTTCTTCGCATATGTCGCGGACCTTACGCGCTTTGTACACCTTTTATGGCGTCTCGTAAAAAAATAGAGAACATAGATATCCTCGCTCGAAATTTCCCTATACTCGTCGTGTCAATCGCCATTTTATAGTTTCGGCGAGATGATCGTTTTGAGATGTACAAGCTTGATGTTCTAAGAGGTCCTCAATAAACCGATTTATGTGTCTGTAATGCCCGTAAAAAGCCGGCTGTAATCTTCCGCTCACGCAGACTGAAAAAGCATGTAGAGTGATGGTTAAACGCATCGAAGAAGGCGTGTAACAGACCGAATATTTCCCGTGATTCGTCATTTAGGAACCGATCAAAGAGTCAATAAGTACGTCAGTAATCTATGAGTTTAACTACCGTGGTTCCACTTGTAAACGGTTACCTTGGCTAACATGAAGATGGATAGCTGTAAAATGATTTCGTTCACGAGGAGACAACGTAGCGTTGTTTTGCCTATACGCGTAGCTGCGGGACGTCGTCTTCGTTCTAGTCGTCACGGTTTCTCCAACGTTTTTATGGTCCAACAGTCCGATGCAGACCTCCGCTAATGCAGCGGAGACTACCCGCGGAGACCATTTACGCCGGCAGTTTAGACCCTTAAACGCTAACTTACCGACAGCCCGCTGACCGGTATTGCATAATCTTTCTATATAGGTGCGAGCTGTGGCGAACGCTTGTATCGTTTGGGTTTACGTAACTTCGTTATAGCAATAATGCATTTTTTGCGCGATTGATTACACTTTGTCCGTGTTACCTTGTTGTTATAACCGGCAGCGCGTATTAGGTTAAATTATAACTCATCCATTTCTCTTTTCTCGAATGTTAGAATATGAGCCGATTGCTTGAACAAATTAGTTAAAAAGGAGACATTCTCGCCAAATCGAGACTAAAAAAACAAAACCATCCAGCTATTTCCGAAAATCTCTGTGTAAATTACCAAGTCATAATAGCCGGGCGACAAAGATTCACAGTGACAAAAAGCGACGAGGTTAGAGGTCGGGTTTGGCACTCATCGCCAGGTTTTACAACCACCGTTCCTTTTGCGCGACGCAGCGGTCTATCGTTCGACGCGTCGGCAACTTTGTTGTGCCTCCTGCAGAAGCCGTCCGAAAATATTGACTCTCCCTTTGCACGCGCGTTGTCCGAGGGTTCGTCCGAAATTTGACCACCCACCGGGCGGCGAGGGATGACAGGACTGGGTGTCGGCGGTTCATTGTATGGAAATGTGTCATGGGATCATCGGCGCGTGTCCAATTTTTTCTTCCCGGCGGTGACAATGATCGCTGCTTTGCCGAGAGCCGATTTCCGAACGGGGGGAGGGGAGAGGGGAAAGCAAGAGCGAGAGAGAGAGAGAGAGAGCAGAAATAACGAGGGGAGGTTACGTTTCAGATTGAAACATTAGAAGCGATCAGCTAAATGCGGGCTCCCGTGCGCGATGTTTTGAATATAATATCCGTTTTATTGAGTTGAGGGTATTGATTTTTTAGAAGGGCGATATATGAGGGATAATATAAGTGGGAGATTTATTATTGGTTTTACTGGACTTTTGTAAGCTGATATGAAAATTTTACCATTTACTTGTATAGTTTGTATCGGTAATTTTGAAGTTCCTGGAAGTTATGTAAATGAAATATGTCGCTGTACGTGTACTCACAATATGCAAACGCTTTGTATACCTCGAATGAATGATCTCTTCTTTTGCGTAAGTACTTCATTTCGTCTCGTTTGCTTGTATGTTTTGCTAAGCGTTTGTATGTCAACGAAAGAAAATTATGTAGCATAATTTTGTCTCCGTAATGTAGCAATTTTATTCACAAAAGCAGAAAACCCACAAAAGAGTCCGACCACAAATGCGTTACACAAGATCTACTGTAGCCGGAAAAAAAATTAGGGACATAAATTACCATATGTGCTCGGGTATGCAATTAATTTTGTCTCTTCAACTCGTGTTTGTGCGTGTTTTCACTCATACAGCGTATCATCATTGAATAATTCAGAATGTAAAAACAATTAGGTTCAGTTATTGTTATAAGTAGAAACTTATAAATAATAAAGAAAATGAATGAATCCTTCTTGCAGAAAGAAGATAAGGTGATCGCCGCGTATTCATCGCATTCATAGTTGCACCTTCTAGTATAACTACCTGTACGATACTCCCTGCCTCGAAATTTGTTCCCTCGCTTGCTTGCGTGTGCAGTAGCTGTCCAAGAAAAAACTCGTTGTTCAATGTATCGTGAAGACTACGCTGGTAAAGCTGCACACGAAGGTGTCGGCGCGAAACCGAGCGTTGCTAGTGCGAGCCAGTTTGACGCCGTCGCGCGATGTTTTAATCAAAACTCGATTGAGCCAATTTCGCAGTCGCCCCTCGTGTAATTTACTACGTCGCGACTGTGTAGACGCGCGCTGCTTCTCATGCGTAACGGAGGTGCAGGTCTATGCGGTGCAAATGTAGCCCTGTTTTTTCATGTCGCGGTCGTTGATCGGTGTCTTAGTTCATGGCGCAGTAGTAGTTCGATTTGACCGAGAAAAATTGCTTCTTTGAAACTGAACCAAATATTTTTATTTAGCCGTGTTGTTATTGCATTAATCGTTAAATAGATTCAGAGTCTTCAGATTTGTGCTTGTATTATCGATCAAAATTCACGAGAAATGATAAAAAACTTGATATAACATGAGCGGCCGAAGCAACAGTGCCAAACAAGGCAGTTTTAGGATTATTGGCACACACCACTATATCTAGATATCGGCGCACATATTGTTATGAGGGAAATAGAAAAGTGCCTATGCGCCACCTATTTTCACCTGCCGGAGACACGGAGAGTTTGAGCGGCGACGAAAGGGCTCGCCAATGGGACAATCCAAAACTGCTTTGTTTTGATAATTGATATCGCTCTAGTGGTCCACACGTGTACGGTGTACGTATTTTTTAGAGTAGAATTTATAGCAATTAACATAATTTATAACGAGACGCCGGCGCAGATATAGATATAAATGCAAATTTATAGCCACTTTTATGTACACTTATTTTTATTTACATTGATACTGACTCGAGAGCAGCTGAATTACGTTGTGTTTACATCCACGCGCGTATGTAATTATTACGCAGTCGAGCCGCGCGATACACTCAACAATTATTTAACTATTGAATAACATATAAAAATACCTCGTAATACTTCATATTTACGTTCCGCGCCGCGAGTTGACAAATTTCTCTTGTGCATTTCTATTCGTGTAACCTGCTTCGCTCTCTGTTTACGGTTAAGCAACGGGATTACGTAAATTACTCAACGTTTTTAATATAACTCAATAGCTTTATCGCCGCTATCGGCTAAACACAGGTTTTCAGATCCTCTCTAGCGCGCTCGGTCATTGTTCGAAATCGAATCTGCGTACGCATTAATAAGACGTTTTATCGACTTCTTGATTTCGCTTATCGCAATATCTGAACCAAGCGCCGTATAAAGTCAAATTAATGCGTTAATTCATTCTTCCGATTGGTTCTCTATGTGTCGTATACATATATCGTTAGTGCGTGCGGTATGTCGCAAGTCTTTCTCGTTGCATTTACTAAATGATTTCCAAAGCTGCAGTGTCTTTCATCTTTCATTTTAGAGTTTAAATGTATCATAAACAACGGTACAAGTGCAGTGGTTTTGTAGATGAATGCATATCGCATTTTTTCCAGTAATCATGGCTCAAAGAGTAATCCATTCTCAATCTAAGCTATCTCCCTTTCGACGCAGATTCAATAAATTTGATATCAGCTTAATGTATTTACGACGCGAGTCGCGAAAACGATTTGCCTTATCAAGCATTTCTCATGAGCCCCGCAAAGACAGCTTACAACCTAGGTCAAGGTAATCGCGCAGACTCGATCGACCCCACAGGTATAATAACGAGCTCCAGTCACTTTTCCACACGAGAGCGAGATGAAAAAGTCGCGCGCGCTAATACCCGGCCCTCGCGAGATCCATCATTTCTTTTTCATCGCAGCGTGCGCTGCAATAGCTCTATCAACGCTTGTTCGCGCGCGCAATGTAATCGCGTCCAGTCGAGCGCGCAAACGCCTCGTTTCCCGCGTTTTCTTGCTTGATCAATGACTCGGACTCGTATACATATACTATACTCTCCCCTAGTCGCAAAGCGTCTCCCGTGTGCATGATACGCGCGTATATATCCGAGCGGCATACTGCACATGTGCGGTATTTATGTATGCATCCACGTGTGTGTGTGTGTGTGTGTGTGTGTGTGTTTGTGGTTTGCACACATCCATGGGTGTTGTGACATACGCGATTACCTTGGACTTCTATATGTGCATACGTATATGTATATGCATGTATATATAATATCGTGGCTATAGTGCACATCGCCGCGGCTATTGTCGACACAGCCGTGTGCATGTGCAGCGAGACGCACACATTCGCGCGCAGCAAAGATGCTGGTATATGGGGAGAGGCAGATCATGCGGAGAAAACTAACTGCTGAGAGGGAACGAGTTAACGAGATGAGGGCATATGTAATGCGCGGCAGCGTACTCTCTCGAGCTGCATCGTAGAAGAGGGGGGAGAGGCAGTCGGGATTAATTGGACCGGTTATGTACTTCAGCGCTGGAATAGACGTATGATATACTGCCCTTATTCAATCGCCGTGAATCTTATCAACGCTCCGAATGAATCTCGTTGATTGTAGGGGGAAGCTAGCGTATACGCGCGTTACAAATATCCCGTGGTGCAACCCGGCATTATACCGCCTGGGTCTATGTGTGCTTTATTGATTGTTAGTCTGCGCGCGAAATCGGCAGTGATCAGAGAGCTTGTGTACCTCCTTTGTGGTGTGGCAGTGATCGGGACGGCGTCATCCTCGGGCATGAGTTGCGGGATGCAGGTGTTATACTCGCGAGATAAAAGCGCGAATGCGAAGAACACGGTGTAACGTGGATCAGCTGACTGCTGCCGGTGTATTGCTAAATCGCGCGTGGTCGCACATAATTCACATCGCGCATACGCATATAGGTTTGTCAATAATTACAAGTGGGTGCGATAATATTCGCCATCAGATCTCACGATCTCGAAAGGCTCGCGATCGCTATCTGAAGATATTAACACGAGCTGTATGTACTCACCTTAAGCTAATGGGAATTCTGGAATCGTCAAATCTCGCCGTGTAAATTATGTCAGATTCAACAATACGCCCCTAAAAAACAAAGTACCGCAAGCGGAGCCCTCAGAAAAATTCAGCCGAAAGATTAATCACCGCGTTTACCGCTACACTGGAACAGCCAACGCGAATCTGCAATCGGCGAAACGCGCGAATGCTACTCGCTTTATTTTGCATGCTCGAGTGCGCCATAGCGCCTCGGGCCACACGGCGTAGTAGTAGCATTTCCATCAGCTCACACTATACAGTACACACGCAGCATCGCGTCGTCTTGCTACTGCAGCGGGTCAGCGCGCGTGCCTGGAAAAACAGCTTTCTCTCTCTCTCTCTCTCTCTCTCTCTCTCTCCGGGGACTCAGGTGGTGCGCGCACGTAGAGGAATTAAGTAGATAAACACGCGTGGAGTAATACGCCGTACGCGTAATAATGCTCGCCGCGACGCGAGGATATATATGAATGTGCCCGCGCGAAATAAAACGAAAAGGAGCCTGTGGAGCTGTAATCGAGTGGCGTATTATATAGTGTCGTGTCGTTTCGGAGGTGCGCCTTGTTGCGCTTTTCGCGTCTTCCGTGATATTACTTTCGCAGATTTTTCGGGACGTCGAATGCTTGATTCGGTGATTGTCTAATCGCGATTAAGTATTTATCTGAATACATTTTATTATTGTAGCGACGATATGTATAGTACGAGCAAACCTACTTGAAACTGGTGCAAGATGGCGTTTTTTCGAAAGTCGAGTAGCGCAATATAGTACAGACTTAAGTATGCTCTTACACCTCTTGCGTTGATTTAAAATCTGCCTCCGTACTTGAAACGATAAAGCAGGTATCGCGCCGCGTGTGGCGAATTACGCAACGCGCTCTCATATCATAGACACGTGTGTCCGCGGAGCGTTTTCGCTTAAAACGCCAACTTCCGACTGTTTGTTTTGAAAATTATTGCGCACGAGATGCTACGCCGTCGGCTATCAAAATAGCAGTCCTTTTCCGCTCGTGCGTCTTGCAGCTCGCATTTTTACGTTGTTATACTCTATTGTGAGATAAATCATACATAGCCGCGGCTTCTCGTCTGATCGTTCATAAATTATACGTCCATTCAGATGTTAGCCGCTACAAGAGCGACAAAGCCAGTGCACTAAATATTTTCGAATGGCTTTTCAAAACGCGCGCATCTATCACAGTGTGTCTTGGAAAGGTTTTCCTTTATACGGCAGGAGATATTGTCGAACGAATATGACGTCGGGCGAGATCGAAGTGTTTAAAAAGAGAGTAACTAACACTTCATTGTGAATTCATTCTCTCCAGTGGTCGCGTTCTGTGAAATTAACAAACCGACAAAGTACCTATTACGGATTACATAACCTTCTAAATTGAACGCATTACAGCAAACGGTAAAAATATGATGTAGGGTTTCCTGTATCATGTAAATCCAGCACCTGCGGCGTTTCCGTTTACATAACGAGCAAGCTCACAATGTAAAAATCAAACCCGCGCCGTACTACGCATCCGCCGAAAATTGCAAGAACACGAGCGCATCGGTTTAAAATGCAAACGGGCGAACGGCCGCAACGATATAAACATCGCATAATACGTACTCGGAGTCGAGTGGCGGCGCGAGCTCCACAATCTAAATGTAAATTCTTGATTATACGCGATTAACGGAGAGCGACGCAGAAAGCGTGCTCGCATAAGACCGTTAATGCGCCTAATCAAGAAATTTTCAATCTGCCAACTGGCCGCTCCAAGGCCCATAAACGTAAATGACTTCATCGGCCGTTTCATAAGCTACAATTAAGAGCGTGGTGTCGCCTGCACGGGTATACGAAAAACTCCCACCCCCGTCCTTATATTCCGGATCCGCGAAGCGATAATGAAATTTCGGAGGTCGCCTGGCCGGTGCGGTCAGTCCAAGATAGCACGGCCGTATACGCAGTATTATACAGCGCCACACGGCCACGGGTTTACAGTCGATGAGTTGGTCTGAACGTGCGCTTGTGGGGGTCGAGGACGTAACGCTTGCGCGAGCGACACGGGACGGGAGGAGCTCCAGTAAGAGTTTACGAGCGCGGCCCCGCTGCAGGGGCTAATTCAATCGGCCCCCGTAATCCTAACTCTAATCCTGATTAGTTTCCTCGAGAATGTTAGCAGGTCGAAACAATTGAACGACTTTGAGTGTACGGGGATATACGCTATACGGTGGTTTATGGCTTATTTAGAGGCTCTGATTTTTACTTCTTCCACATGAACAGGGGAAGCAGAAGGCACGATACTATCATCTATGATATTTAAGACTCGGACAGTTATAGCACAAGCGGCCCAAGTAGCAGGCCCATCCAGAAATTGTGTATCGCCATATATACACTGTGAGCGTAGATACTGATAACGGAGAGAGAAAAGTGCCCGTGCGCCACCTATCTTTGCCAGCCAGAAAACTGGGGACAAGCAGGCCAGTTAAAAACTTACTACTTGTATACCGTCCTAGGGTGATGGATGTACGGGTGGATGTTTTTTGTCTCCTAATAGGTAAACGGAATTAAACCGGGTCGTTTAATGGAAACTAAAGTTAATGCCGATCTTCAGATTTTAATGTTATTTCGATTTTCTTTGTTCAATAGACTTGTATTTTTCGAATAATTCTACAACCCTCTATTTTCCTGGCTATCTCTGTGCAGATCATTTTGAACGACGTCGCCTTGAGCTGAACAATGTACACGCGTACAATCCCAAAGAGCCATTATGATCGCCGGCTGTTTCGTAGGTACACAGCTTCGTTCACCGTCCAAGCCTTTGCCGCTGAAACAATGAACTTCGCATTACGCGCATGTATACATATACATAGTGATGTGTGCGTGCGAGTAGCCGGTGCTATACGTACACGATGGAGCCAAGCGAAAGTCCATTTGGAAGCGGGTTAAGTGCGCTTTGGGTAATTCTAGTCCTTAAATGCCATTATTTCGCTCGGACTTTTAAAGGAAGTTGGCTCGCGCATATTACGCGCACTCTGGCCTCAAATTATAACTCAATAATCCGTGACGAAGTCGGGAGATCAACAACGACGAGGCCTGTATAAGATAATAAGTGAAGCGTTCTGCTTCTTTTTCTGGTAACAGAAGGAGTTATGAAGATTTTTGTCGTTCAATAAAACTTTATATTTTGTCGGATTAGATTGGGCGTAGTTCACTGAGCCACGTCGTTGTCGTGATTCCGCGAATATCCAAACAAACCGGAAAAAAAACTCGCAAATTACATTGTCACTCGAACTCTCGGCGCAAAAAATCTCCAACACACGGCAATCGAACCCAGAAGCACTGTAATTCCCGCGGTTTTAGAAATCTATCATTTGTCAGGCTGTCGGCGTTCGCGGCTGGTCGATTTATTTTTCCGCACTTTACACGAGCCATTAAAACCATTGGTTTCGCGCGCCACTTGCAAATAACGCACGGCCGTGTTGTGACGTAAACGCCAGGCGCGATTTTTGTCAGCCGCACATAATGCGCCGCGTATGTATAACCCATATCAATGCTCTCCGTTCGCCCGCGCGCGACTGACCGCGAAACGGTAATTTACGGAAAAACGCTATACTCTCTCGACTCGAGTCCTTGTATATACAACGCAGCCGATCGTTTTATCGGAGAAGCTTATCTCCCGCGATCTGGTGCTGCTGCGTGGCGGCGAATCATTAGGTCGACCGGAGACTTGCTAAATCATTTTTCTTGCTCGGATAACGATCTCTACGGAGACACGCGCGAAAACGAGGCGATTCGCGGAGCTTTTTGCGCATATAGGAGACAGCGACGAAAACGCCGTCTCGGTCTGTGGCTTATCTCGCAGGTGAATCGCTGCTATAAAGTCGCTTATTTGTCCTATCGGCCGTGTATCTATTCTATGACGTTGCGAAAGCCACACGCGCTCGCAAGTGGTTGCGGAGCATTAAACAAACTCTCGGCGCGAGCGCCGCGTGCATTTTTCACGGTTACGACGGCGTTGCGAAATTTTATAACCCTGCAAGAGCGCGGAGATGAATATTAAAGCTGGCTTTTATATTGTTCATCTTTACTTAATGCGGACGTTTACGCGCGAAACTTTTGCTTTATTTCGTAATAAGGTGAGCTCGCTGACGTTTAAACGTGCGTTGCACTGACAAACGTCTCGTGCGTTCCGTCGTGCTTTCGTTATTTATTTCAGCGATATAAAGCGAGATTTTAATTGTCAAGCATATTATAGATAAGGAAAATTAGTTTTATAATAATCTTTAGTGGAAAACGCTCTTATCGAGACATTCGATTCGTCGCATAATACGCGCGCATAATCGCGTATACGTGATAGGCAAATTACACAGATCGTTTCGCGAGAAATTCACAATGAGCGCCCAGAATTCCCCACTTTCGCGAAAATGGCTCCGCCCGCAGCCAAAAGACAGGCGGAAAACCGGGAAACCCGCGCGCGGAACGTACTGTTTACTAGACTAATAGTATAATAATTTCATCTCTCCAAACCGCTTCCGCGCTCGCGAGCATCGTCGGGCTCGTTATTTACCTGCTCGAGTTTCAATCACCTTCAAACATGCAGCAACAGTCAGCTCGTATTATTTCCTGCGGTTTAATTAAATTAATTTTTGCAAATCGCCGCTCGACCGACCGCAAGTATACAGATTCCTTGCGCTCGTGTGTTCTCGGGTTTCGTTTGTTTCGGGCAAACAGCGAAATTCACAGGGAAACGGCTTCAATGCATGGTTGAGAAGTTGATTTCTGCAAATTTTCGGACTAAAATTCTAGTTCGAGTTTATTAGTTAGTTGATGTTATAATCGGTAGTCCAACTTCGAAGAATACGATGGTCATTATTAGATATAATAACTGTGGCCCTTCAATCTACGGAAAGCTCGTGAACGGATGCCATTTCTTTAGATGGTATGATGGTCATTCGCAACTGACTCACCCACAATCGGATGGCCATCGTTTATATCTGCCGTTAAAGTGTAATAGTTAGTGCTGTCGTCAAGTTTATCTGTCCAGCAGCAGTAGGAGTGTAATTCAGTAAACAAGTTGACCATAGTACGGATACTAAAATACAATGCGTTGATATGATAGTCTCGCAGTTACTAGACTGTGTATTCATACAATTGCAGCACGGGTTTCGGATCGCCATTCATTCGAATTAATTCTTTCTTTTCGATAATATTGAATTTCGCACTGCATCGCAGAAGATCGATGGAACATAACGCGTGTATACCATAAGCGGTTATGCTTAACGCGTAATTTAATTTCTCCATTTCTGCCTTCGCATCTCTATCTCTCTCTCCCCCCCCGCCGCTTCTCCGCCATAACCTCCCGCTCATACGTATATATCCACTTACTTTCCTTCTCGTCCATTTGCGTTCGCTCGTGATGCTCGCGCGCCGAACTGTCTTTGTTGATGCGTCTCTCGCTCTATTTTCCTCGTTTACTCGCCCCCCCCCCTCCCACCTCCGTAACGGCCTACTAGTCTCCACTCTCTCCCCTTCGACGACTTCATTTCACTGCTCTCTTTCTTCCTCTCTCTATCTCTCACTCCGCGCGCGCGTACACATAACCTCGGCTCTGTCTGCCGCCGACTTGATTGGATCCACTTAACGGCATGTAGTATATAGCGCATGCGACGTTACTGCTCTATGGTGTATGAGCCCAAGTGCGCACACGCTGTGTGTCGTAAACCTGCGCCTCGATCTCTCGATGCCAGGGGTGTGCGTGTGCAGGAGAAAGATTAGAAGCCGCAGCGCGAAAGTGAAACCGCGAGATCACTGCTGTGCGTGAATGCTGTAATCGCGAGCACGTGGCAATTGGAAGACTAGTGTAGCTCTTTTTTTCGCTAGATACGGCAGACGGATAATTTCCGAGTTTGCGGTTCGCAGACGTGAGACTACTTGCGCCGAGTCTACGTATAGTTGACACGCGAATCGCGAGCGCGATTTTATTGGGCTGTTCGAGGGTTTTCGATTAGAGAGTATACTTTGCGCCGTGCAGTGGTGCAACCGTCGACTTTCTTACTCATTAAATTTTCCTGGAATTAAGATTATAAGAGCGCGAACTTTCAATGCGTCTTTACGAGGAACAATTTGTATTAAAATCAAGTGCGCGCAATGTTGGCACAGCGCTCATTACCAGCAGAAAAAATCGTCGAAATTATCGTTTACGCGTGAATTATGAAAAACGTATAGCGACGCTTCGGTTGCGAAAAATAAATTGAGCGCGCGCGCGCTGAACACCGTACCAGTTTTGGGTAATGAGAAGCTTTCGCAAACGCGATATTATTTTCTTAAGAAGCCAGCACTTTAAAATTTGACGAGCAATAAAATTGCGCGGGACTTCCTCTTCCTCTGCATTGTTCGGCGTGTTAATATGCGCAGCGCGTGAGTCGATACAGTAGCAGCTATATGTATCGTCGCGGTAGCAGGAAAATTGCTCGCCGGAGAAAGTGATGAGAATCGGTAGCGAGGGAAATCTTTTGTATCGAGCTCGTGCGAGATTTCCTATTAATACCTCGTCGTCGGCCTGTAGGTGTATGTGCGCAATATCTGCTTTATTTTGCGGAATTGAGCAATTCTCCCGATGTGATTAATGTTCACTATTCGCGATTTGCTCGTGAAAAATTATTTTTAACCCGTCGTGTTTACGCTTTATTAGAGCAATCTCGCGATAATTGTTTTCAGCAGTTCTTCGAGGTCGGTATAGTGAAGTATCGACGGCAATCAAACTTATAAAAATATAGTATCCAAATAAAACCAGAGATTTCGAACAGAAAATTGTTCCGTTGTATATTTCATCAGCGAGCTTTCGCAGTTTGATGCGGGCTCGGATCGCGCCACCGACGTACACCACAACGGGCAGGGCGTAAACTACGGGCTCAAACTGGCCAGTGCTAAGTAACGAGGGCCGAGCTAATGACTCGAAAGGCCCAGATTATTTTATTATCACGTCGCCAGTGATTTCGGCGCGATCGTAAACCGGCAGCCGACTCGTCTGACCCCTTATATCTACGAGGGCGCGGCTGCTCGTAGCGCGGTGTATATACAGTCATTGCTCGGATACGACAGGCACTGTTCCCGGAAATTAACGCCGACTGCGAATTGCAGCTTCTATTCGTTCGTCTTGTGCGAAGGATACTGCAAACTGCCGTTGGGCTTTATTTTACTCGTGCTTGTTTTCGTTTTTATGGGAAACCCCATGTCAGTGTAATACACATTTTTTCGAGTATATAATATAGTCTGGAGTTGAGCGGGAACGAACTCCAGAGCGGGATAACAGAATCAAATTTAATTAATTGTTTCATCAACTAAAATATACGAACTTTTACATCGCGGAACCTGAATAAAAGGGAAGGGATCGAGTTAGCACTTGTAAGTTTAGCGCTCGAAATTAAATTTTCATCGCAAATACGCAGGCTGGTTTGTTTGAAAGCCATTTTCAACTGAAAATATTTGAAAACAACGACGCCGGATAAACGTGCCGCTGCAGGTCAAGCGCTGAATTTCCGCGAAGCAGAATTTAATAATGCCACTGCATTCGCGGTCGTGGCGTTTGCATTGTAAATATTCGACAGAGTCAACAAGCGTTGTATTATTGGAAAACGCAAATTCTCTCGTACGACGGCCGACAAACGCGGAGAGTGGACGAATTTTACAATAAATATCATAAAATTCGAGTGCTGATGCGCTAAAAATTACTCGGACGCGCGAGGACAAAGTATCTTGCATATATGGATAAATAAAATACTCGAATCAATGGTCATTATCTCCGCTCATTTCGAATCGCGCTTGAATTAAATTTTCGAGGATTTTCCATCTCAAATACTAGAATACTGAACAAAGCTTTGTTGCGTCCACACCTTCGCTCATATTCCGCGACGCGCAATATGAGCGAATTGTCCTTCCTTTGCGCAAAGATGCATTCTAGGATCAGAGAGCGCGTCTCTTCTCGGAGTAAACTTCTCTCCTCGCGACCTCGATACTCGCTACTATACTGCATCAGTAGCAGCCGAAGGCGATGTGCGCGGGTTGCGACACCGCAGCTGCATGGCGCAGCAGCCGAGAGACGCACACCGCGCACACGTCGAGCGGCGATAAAAAAAAAGCGCGCGAAAGGGACGTTGCTGACCTCCACGCGATACACATCGCCGGACGGCTCGTGTCGCCGCGGCTGTTCAGCCGATTGTCCCCTCGACTTATCGCATTGTAAGTTGTAAGACAAGCGAGCCAACACGCTGGATAATGCGCGCTCGCGAACGCGTGCAGTATCGTTGCTACTGCGTAATATGTGATGGCACGGCTCTTCGTCTGATGCGCCGATGCCGACGTTGTCGCGGGTAGGTAGTAAAGAGAGGCTACCGTGTGTACCGAATTACGCGCGAAGAAGATATAGATGAAGACATGAACGTAAGATTCACTCAGACAAAAGAGCGGTTACGTAGTATGAGCGGCCCAAATAGGCCCAATAACAAGACAGTTTTGCTATAGTTTGCACACCGCTATATATACACTTGGCGCGCAAATACTGATGACGGAAAAAATGGACGCCCTGTGCGCCATCTATCTTCGCTAGCCAGAGTCGGAAAGTTCAAGCAGTGGGAGAAAGGCCAATCCAAAACTGTTCTGTATTTACTACTGCGCGACGGATCTTTTTTTTTTATCCATGAAGAAAATAAAACCGCGCATCTCGCATCGATAAATCACTCATAATGTGAACTAGAGTAACAGCGCCGAGTAAGGCTACGCATACAGAATCACTGGAGGAGCTATAACCCTTGAAAGCTCGAGATCACGGCGTAAGTCACGCGAGCCGCGCAAAAAGCCCCTTACGTCTGTCCGTGAGGCTCTTTCTCGGTTATTACTATACTAGCGCCTCATGTATGAGCACTATACCGCGCGGGTGTAGTTAGATCGTTGCGATTATCGTCATGTATATTACGCGATGTATCTTGCGAACGGAAAGCAGCTCTCCAGTCGAGGTGTGCAAGCGTTGGAAAAACTCATCTGATACTGACGGACGATAAATTCTTAATTATCGCTTGTATACGAGAGTAAAAGAAAAGAGGGGGAAGGGTGGTATAACGTTTCGTTATTATATAGAATAATCCTATCGATACAGATCGAAATGTATCTCTCTACAGGCGCACAATTGAAAATGCAAGATATTTCTATTAAGGCTCTTTATTTATTGCCGCATAAGGCAATCGCATCGGAGAGTAGGCGAGTGTGTGTTGTGCATTAGAGTGCACTTGACCTATTTGCTGTCCATTAAAGCTTCGTGCAGTTTGTCTGAATAATAAATATGCATTCATCATATTTTATTTATCATCTGAAAAAAATGAGCAAATGATCGTAGGCTTATCTTTTGTATACTGTACCCGAGAAAGAATATTTTTTAGTCATAGGGAAAGTTTTCTTCGTTGGAAGAGTACAATTTATAGCTAGTGACGCTTTCGTTCTGATGAATGGCTTATTGATTCCTTAAATCACGACGATTTTCTAGGAGAAGAAAGGTTACAACAAAATCTATGTTTAGCATGATCGAAGAACAGCAAACGATGAAGATTCATTGGATTTGCTCATACCTGCAAAAGTAGTAGAATTAATTAACACGCAGTGATTTACCGCTGGTAGGATTGTCGAGAAATTTTCCGCGATACAAGTTTTTCCGACAAACGCATCAGGCTTATATGCGTATTATGCACGCTCGATATGGCTACAAGAAAAATCGACTACTAAATTGATCGTCGCATAATTTGATCAGTTACACGGCACTGCTCATACCCGTACAAAGCTTTTCTCTCTTTGTCATCTCACTAAATAAGCCTGTTAAAACAACTAACATCGCAGTCCAGTGAATTCCGTGTGTCGCAATGTTTTCGCGCCTACTAGGCCTTTACGCGCGCGTAAATTAACGTCACGCGGTGCGCCTCTTTCGAAGCTTGGATGCTAAATCACTCCTGTGGTTTGCGATGTATAATGCGTGTGTGCATAGGAGCCAGTTGGCCAAAAGCTTCGCGGCGTACCAAAGGGTATATGCAATGCGACGTCGCGGGATGATTATCGTATACAGCGTAGCATCGTTTTTGCTCGCTGTGAAATGATGGTCTTGCTGAAACAATGGATGATTCGTGTTTTTAATTGTCGGACGCGAATTATTAATGATCACGGTTGGACTTTTACCTTTATTCGTTATTGCAGTACGTTTACTAGCATTATTCAACGTGAATAAATTTGTACCTTTCAGCATAAAGCGGCGATTTTACAATATAACGTATTCCGAATGTTATGCCGTTATCTTTATAAATGCAGCGGCACGTTTTAAATAGTTTATACACAACGACCCTTCGAAATCGCGTATACGAGCACCGTAAATCCGGCGAGGCCATACCTCTAAAAGTATACGCGTGCCCGTCAGATAACAATTCCTAATTAAATGTTAAGAGCCCACTCGCCGGCCACTTTACGGCTGGTATAAATCAGTGGCTCGCACGCGAACGAATTGCACTTATCGATTATCATGTTGTATATACGCGCCTGGTGCAGAGTCACGGGGGTAATTAAATAAGTCGTATACAACTATGGAGTAGCCGAGCGTGTTTGTACAGAGAAGCTAGCACAACCTATACTATGCTGCAGCGGCAGGCTGAGCTAACTCGTAAAGTGCTGCCGCACGGGATGAGCTGAGCGCTGAAAAGATAATCGCGCGAGGGATTTTAAGTTGAGGAAAATTTGCGATCGTCGGGTTAATGAAGTTTGTTGCCTGTTTAGGAAAGGGATTATAATTAATAGATTGTTTTGTCATTTTTAATTCCTGGAAGAATCGTTAGTACTTTACGGAATATTCCATGGTTCAAAATGAAAATCTTATTTGGAAATTTTAATTTACGCACTTGAATATGTCGCAGACGAACAGGGGGTGATGGGGGTGATGAGGGTGCTCTAGGAGCACAGCAAGAAACGCAGGAATAGGTGTGACTGCGTTTATTGAGCAGGAGAAGAGCTCTGCTCCGTGTCGTGGTCGCCGGAGATCTGCTCGCTCCGCCGTTGATGCGGCGCGTCTCTTCTCGGAGTGCAAGTGCCGGTGAGACCTTCAGGCAGCGGCGTTCCCTGCTGACGATGCGTTCTGAGCGTCGTCGGCAGCGGCCATCGGATCCGACAACGGAGAGCCTAGCGCTCGTCCGTGATAAATAGCTCGTTATCTAACTTTTTATGTAATCTTTTTAAATATGATCGCTGCGATGGAGTTTTTCGTTGCAATTCGTGCAGAGGCACCTGTAGGCGAAAAAAATCCTTCCAGTAAATAACTGTTGCGAAATTACTTTGAAAAGCTTCGCGAAAATTAGTAGCCGTTTAATTTGAGTAATTAAGCAGTGAACCGCGCTGATTGCTTCCCTTTTCCCCCGAGGTTACAGCCTGTAACACAGAGCGAGAACAGAAGGCGATCTCCCCACTTGAATATTTCGCATCAGCCTCAGCAAAGGGTTGCATTGCCGCTTCCTTCGGCTTAAGACGAGAAAAAAAGGTCTGAGCTTTTATCCGGCGTTCGCTCGTTATGCGTCCCGAGGCATCAGCTGCCGCGCAACGCGCAACCCTTTCGCTCGTTGTACTCTCGACCCTTAATTAATTAAGTCCTCGTCGGAGACTCAGGTGTCTCGCGAAATCCCGTCCGATCCTTTGCCTTCCTTCGTCGCGTCTCGTAGTCGATAATAGCTGGCATTATCATACACACGACCTACTTATAGGCCCTCGAGGGGATCACTCGACTCGATTTTCAAATTTCGGGGCTGAAGTTGGGCGCGACCCAGGTGCCACTGCTGGACATTTTCGTTTCGCCGAGGCTTTCTCGTCTCATCGGTGCGGATCAGAACGAGCTATCTAGATAGTACGCCTCGTCTATCGCTATTGATATGCGAATCGCGCGAGAGACTTTGCCCTCGCAAGTTCGCAGGCAGTGCCGTAATTCAGGAATCCGAGCGAGGAATTTTCGCGCAGAAGCGTATGCAAACGCACGAATCCACTCTGCTTCACAGCGTCGCGCGTGTGCGTACATAGGTTTGAGCATAGGTTTGAGGGTGGCTGCCGCGGAGACTTTGCTGGCTTTGCCGATATAAAACTTGCGGTTTTATGCTTTCGGGAAAATTTCGTCTGGATGAGTTTTCCGTGCTCGAGCTTCTACTGTGAGCTGTGTAGGTGTACACTATGAAACGATTGCAAAACGAAAGAATGGAGTAAGCTTTTTAAAATACAGTAGATTGTTTATTTTATCATAAAAGTTGCATCAGCATCCTTAAAGGGATCGTCGCAGTCAACCGAACGTTTTAAACTATACTATAATCTTATTTTCGCAACGGACTTGCGAGACATCTCGCGAACATATATTTGCCGAGTACTACCCGTCTCGATATCTATCGGTCTTTCCCGACACGTACGCCTCATATTCCCAGACGCTCTGATGACCGCCCGCGCGATCAACGTATCCCTGCAGCCGAAAAATTTCAAAGCCCCGAGTACATTGGCCCTCGCTCGCGAATCGCGATAAAAAGGCGACGAAAAGCTTCTCCCGGACAAAGCACCGGCACTCGTAAATCACTTTACACACGCGGATGAGGATCTAGCAGAAGACCCTTGTCGTATATCGAGCAATCCGGAACGATACAACACGCGGCTCGGTAGTCTGCTCGCGCGGCGATAAGAAATTATCAACGATGCGCTGCTCGTCTTGCCGTGAGAAAGTTTACACGCCGCGATTAGATAGACGGAAAGAGGTATATATAGGGTCTAAGGAGACCTGATGGTGCAAGAGAGGCATCTAGTGCGTTTGTGTGCATGGTTTACTTTTTCGATGCGTCAACGCAAGAGGCGGCATGTTTACAGGCGGCAGGTAAATATAGAACGGGTCATGTGCGCGTTATTTTACATGGTGATTCATTGTTTTTTCGGTGTCTTCGAAACTTTTACGCGTTTTATGTTATCGATCAACAAAGGAATAGAAAGTTTGTAGCAGAAGTATAATAGGTATTTGATGACGATAATAGTAGTAATAGCGGGATTGCTCGATTATGAAAATGAACGTTTAATAAAATAATTAGGGGATTAAAAATTACAGACAATAAGTTACTGCAGATTGATGTTTAACCCAAGCATTTCCTCGGCACTGAAATAAAGATATTACGCGCATTATGAAAGCCGCAAACGACGGCGCGCAAGTCCTATGTTATTTATAATGCAGTTCCCGCGTCTGAAAATTAGTTTATTGCGGGTTATTTTCTTTTTGCCACGCACGAAACTAAATGTTCCTTTATGAATGTGCAAAGTACATGTGATTATCAAAGTAATTTCGCCTAGTATCGCATTTCATTCCAATTGCGTATCCACTCAATTAACAACTAAATACACGTTGCTGATGGCTCCCCGCGCGAAGCCGTCATTTTAATCAATCGAGGAAGCGTGAATGCCTGTTGCATCACTTTCTCAACAAAATGCATGCCTCGGCGTCGATCCCCTCAAAAATCGTTACGTGAAAGAAAAAGAAACGAAAAATTAAGCCGTAAATTACGTAAGTCTGGCTGTAAAGCTCGCCGATACCCCTCCGTTAACGCACTATTAAGCTAAGAATTTCAAAATGCGCGAGTGCATAAAAAATGATTACACGCGCGCCTGGTAATAAGTAAGAGCGCGCGCTCAGCCTCACAATAACCGCAAGTTTCCAGGTCGAGAGGAAAACTAGCGAGGATTTCGCAAGGAGTGTATAAAGGCCCCGGCAATACGCAAAATGTAACGCGTGCGCGCGGCGAGCTAGTTACGGCACGTGCGCGTAAAGGCTCGATTTATACAGCGTAATAGCCCCGGTAGTCCTTAAGGGTATTTAGTGGCCGATCATTGAACTATATTCGTGCGTGTGTAGGTTATACTTTGCGGCGTGCAGAACGTCCGCGTCTGGAAACTTTATTTTCTTAAATTTGCGTGGGCTGGATAAATATACCGACACTTGCATATAAGTAGAGCAAGTTGCCGCGATGGAAGTGTTGCGAAATTTGGATTACATCACTTTCAGAATTTTCAGTTTAAGAATTTTCAGTCCAACACTTTAGAAGAATACGCCAGGACAGCAATCGTTCAAATATTAATCCATTCTACTATACTTAATAATAAATCTTCAAGCGAATTACAAACTGTATAATGACAAACGGGCTTCGGTGTACATAGAACGCGTTGACTTTTGCAAGCCCTGAGCTTAACATAGAACTCGCAAATGACGGAGCTCTGGTGCCGCTACACGTAGCTGTCCGAGTGACAGACGTCGAGCTACACGGCGTCAGAGAGCTAAAGTGACGGTTAAGTAGCACTTTAATGCCGCGCGCGCGCGCGTGTATACCGCCTCATAAAACTAATTGCATCAGACCCCGTTTATTTCACCTCTACGTCGATATTTCTTCTACTGCGGGCTCGCGAAAAACTTGCCCAACACACAATGGCAGACAATTACGGCTAGTTCATTGCTTCCAACTGCCCCAAGGCTTGTGTAATTTTTTTCTCCCGATCTTCAGCGAAAATATGTTTTTGGGTTTCCAAATACTTATTAATATGAGTGAACACACGGTGTTTTCCCTCTCATAACTTTTATTTGTAAATAATCAAATAAAATCATAACTTGAGTACGCAATAACCGTATGAAACGTGTAATTTTTGTATTAGATAAATAATTTATAGAATAGATACGATCGGCACATACAAAGAGTAAGCATGTTTACATTTAATAAATGTTGTAATAAATAGTATAGGATCTGTTTGGTATAATTGTCGATACGTGATAGGAGTCTATAATCTCTTTATCTCTTGCATATGCACTTTATGGCGGTATTCTTTTATACTCGGATAATATAGACTTAACTAATCTTATTACTATCCGACTGTATTTTGTGCAATTACTGCATCATTTTCATCCAAGATAAATACATTGAATAAGAGGATGAAATTTTTATGTTGTAATAAGCAGATAATTGCACAGTAATACATTTAAAATTTTCTAAAATTATTGCAAAAGCATATATTATACGGCACCATACATTGTTCGACATTAATAAACAACGGCTAGTCTAGAAACACTCCGTAGCGACTAGCGAGTGATTTTCCTCCAATTCAATTCCCGAAAAAATGTATAAATTTCACGTTGTTACCGGAATGACGCAATTTCGTTACGAATCCGCCAAGTTTCTTCGGGTGAGCATTCAATTAGCCGACTACGCCCAATCAATCTGGCCAAAGCCGCGTAACAAGTATAATCCATTTCTCGCACCATCATAGAGCTCGGTTCTGCACCGCAGTCAGACAATCGAATCCCTCGCGCGCAATGATTCTGGAGATTCATACACCAGGAAGTCGGCACTTATATTTTCCTCGCGCGTGGTTACGCGCTAATTCTGGAAATCGCGCCCGCGTAGACCGAAGCGCAAATCATGAAAATCGATTCTCTCCGCACGCCAAATGCGCGTACGCCCAATTTTTGCACCTCAACAATCATCTAATTACGCCACAACGATGGCTTGCGTAATCCACTCGTTGCTGCTGCGCCACCGCCCGGCGAAGCTGCTTTGGGGAAATTGAGTATATACCATCAGGGCCGTAATGACAAAGTAGGAGGTAATAATCACAGTTAATTACGATAGAGCGAATCGTATTCAATTTTCGGTTATAAGGTTTATTAGCTGTGCTCTTGGCACATGATACGCGCGCGACCAGTCGAAAAATTGAGTTTTTCCAATGCGGGATTATTTCTTCACACTTAATACCACGAGCGGTATCCGAGCGTATTCACATAAGCCGCCGTATACAGTAAACGACAAAGCCACAAAGCCTCACAAGTGAAATCGAAGAAGGAGCTCTCGTTATAATGTTATTACTCTATACGCGCCAGAGAGTCGTGCAGCTCTGATCTCCGTATAAATCGATTTTTCTATACTCGCCGCGCTAGCTTGCATTATCCAGATCGATCGCGCGGATTTGTGCGTTGGATCACTGCACCGATTCGGGAAGTGTAATTTCGCGCGTATGTGTGCTAGTAGGTGCGGGAGATCGACTTTCGCGATTCGCGCGGCTACACGGGTATTATATGCATGCTCAGAGCGAGTTGCCGCAGGTTCGAATTGCCGCGTGCGTTGCTATACACGCAGATGCGGAAGCTGCGGCCGCTGCATGCTCGTTGTAACTTGCATTTGCGCGTGAACTCCTTAATCTGTTTCAGAAGAGGGCGAGAGGTAATGCGATGGATTCTATCTGCTGTGGGCAAATAAAACTTATTGGAAATTGGGTTGTTACGTGGGTAAATGTTGTTGGTAATTTTCGAAATTTTTTCGAAATTTTTTTTGAAGCAACCAGTTGAAGCATCGATTGCATGTATCCCAGAACCTCCATATCTTCGAGCCAAAAATCGTACGCGTTTGAACGTGTTTTTACAAGTCCAGACTCTCCACCAGTTCGCGTTCGTTCTCACGTCTCTCAAATTGCGTGCGAATATTCCGCGAGAAATCCAGTGTCGTCTTAGTAAACGGAGAATATTTACACTCAAAACTAAAGTTAGCTTTTAAAAGATTAAACAATCACACGGTATCAAAGAGACCCAGCGTGAAATATAAGTAAGGCGTGAATGCTGTAATAAAGTAGCAGCAGTTCGGATTGCAATGCACGTAGTTTGCAGTACGCACTGCATTTTCCGCAGTCTTCGAACGAGGATTATTCGTGTTAAAATGCAAAACCAAAAATTGTCAACTAAAATATTCTCGAAAATATTGCAGTTAGGTCAAGATCGTCGATCTATTCCAAGAAGAAAACGTGCACGCGACTGGTCGTAAAACTCTAACTAGTCTATATTCAGATCAATAAATTTGCACGCACGCAGCATCATATTTTTACCTCGGTTATTTTTATTACCCCACGCCTAAACGGATAATTGCCCGTAAAAACGCCGGTAATCATTTCAACAAAGTTCTTCATCTTTCTGTAAATTGCAGGTCTTCTCGCTCGTTTATGTATACAGTACGTCTCTCCTCTGCATCCTCCCCTCGCGCAATCACAAGTTCATAGGTGCAGATTAGAAAACGATATCGGGGCCAAGGTTACTACATTGCACGGTTACTAGCTCCGCGAGAACAATGAAATTTATGCAAGTCAAACGGCGTGACGGGGCTCGCGCGCTCTCGTATAATCGTTACGTCGGCTGCAAAAGGCGTTTACTGCGCGCGGTTAATACGGCTGATTGTCGGCCGAGCGCACGCGTTCCTCGACACCTCGTCGGATATGAGGTGTCTTCCTCCGCTTATTTTTTCTCTCTCTCTGTGTTAGCGGTCAGTAGCTCGCGTGGTTTCCGCTTCTCACGAGACCTCGAGATTCGTATCGCGCGCGAATCTCTCTGATCGAACGCTCTAATGTATGGCAATCGCATTTGCTGATCTTAGTTGTATTTTTATGGTTTTGCTTTGTGAATCAAAGGGTTCTCTTTTTTTTACGCGGCTATGTATAGAGTAACGTGGTATCGAGTTACATAAGTTTTCTTTGTTCTACAAAACTTGCAGAATTATAAATTCTTTTTTAGATTTACCAATACATCGCGTCCAGCAACCTATTAATTGTATTCGTAAAGATTTTTAACGTTATAAATAAGAGCAATATTATGAATCTCGTAAACGTACTAGGTTTACAAACCTCCTTTATTTATTCATCATTAGGCCTTTAATTTCTTTGATGAATATTAATACTCATATGGTGCAACTTTGCGTATAGCAGAGTGATCAAACACAACCTTAATAGTAAGCTGCAAGTATCCTGATATTATTAGAAGTAATTGGTCAGCTCTTCTTGGCCGTAGAAAGATACATTTTTACCAAAACTTCTTCAATACATTCTACTCGTACATTAACGCCCGAGACAGTTTCCTCGTTCGTTATATTTCCAACCGACGTCTACCTTTGCCACGAAAACCAGGAAAAATAAATCAAAAGCCTACACAACAGTCTCAATACCTCGCCTTTCTACACACGCAGGTAAACACGCACATGTGCAATGCATTCTTAATCGGTTGATCGCATCGAGCGATCATCGATCCCTCGCACCTTACGTAACGAAAAGAGTGCGTGCACACTGCAGTGATCATCGCGCCTGCCGATATCCGTAATGAAAGTCCAGCGCCAACCTCCTGTAGGAAGTTCTTTCTGATTTCCTTCCATCCATCTATCTGACTTGTGCATAATACTTCGTTGATCTAGTCGCGCGCGATTATGCAGATCAGCATGCGCGCGCGAGCTCGCTTGCTTCGACTGCTCTTGCGCAAGCTATACTGCTGCATAGGTATACGCCTTCGGTTGGATAACGCGCTATAATTACTAATTTGCCCACGTGCGTGCGTCTATCTATTGGTTGCAATCATCCGGCTCGATCAAAGCCACTGTCGCGCTGCTGTATGCAAAGTCAAGTGGTAGATTAAACTCGTGACGTACTGTAATCGATGATACAGAAATATTCTTCGCAGGTGTGTGCGACTTTTTATATACGTGTATATGAGAGAGTAAGTTTGGCGGTCTTTTTTCCCATCTCATTACTGCTTCGAGTGCAGGTTATACTCTGCATAGTTAATGACTCTCCGGTGTGTAATGAAAGAAGTTGAAATTTCGAGCGCGCCCTTATATACAGTCGAACAGAAGTCGACGTCGGTTGATGAATGACTCGCCGTTTGTATTCCTGAATCGTTCGAGAATACGTCGATTTTTCTGTGAGCGTACAAGCTACTGGTTGTATTCTCATACGTACAATTTTTTTTCTTACTCGGCATTTTGCGCCACTGAAACTCGTCGGTGCCTCTGACTTGATTATTTTTTAAGCTACCGAGAAATTACTCTGCACGGAGCGAGATGTGTGTTAATGCAGTCAGGTTGTATACATCAACGGTGATAACCGATTGGGCAATGTTATTTATTACTTCGGATTTGGTAACTGATGAAGGTAAATGAATGACTATTGATGAAGAGAAGATTCAAACCGTTAAAATCTGAGGTTTATGATGGATGCACATAATTGCTCGAACAAAGTGCCTTGCTTTGACTCGCGTAATGCTCTTCAATTTCGTTATGTCGCTTTTAAATCAACCTGACAATTTGTCAACCTGTAAGAATTTGCATGTATACTCCTCATGTGATGGAAGTGTAAAAACAATGTATGTTAGCACTTCCTACAACCGACAAAACCTCATCATAAGATCGAGAAGAAAAATACTGCTCTAACGTTATAACCAGAAGGAAAGTTCAGCTGCCGGTACAGTAGTTAAAGGCGCGGCTAGTGCTGTTCTAGTCTAGAACAAACAAGCGCCAAGAGGCAAAAAGACGAGGCGATAAGCAGCCGCGCGATGCATTCCCGATACGTATCGTCGGCAAGGTTCCGGGGAATTTTAGCTGCCAGCTCATAACGTGCGGCTTTGTTTTTCCGACTAGAACTTGGTAGAATATGAGCGTCTTAACTTCTGCGAGATGGTTAACAAGAAGGAAGGGGAAATCCTGATCAGAAACGTTTTTTGACGCGAGACGTAAGGAAGCTCCTATGATGATCTTTTGGTGTTGAAGAAGTTTATGCGTTTTCCGTTCGTCGACCTTAATTGAACTAGCTGAAGTGTGTGTGTTGTATAGACGAAACATATAATAATCTGCAATCGACAATTTTACATCCTGCAAAAGCCATTTAAACAGAAAATTTTTCCCGGTAAACATCACTCTACAATTGCAGGGTAATCGCAAGGCATCGTGGAAACGAAGGTAAAAATTATGCTTACCACGATTTCCATGCATTTTTCTCGAATACCTGCTCATTTTCAGTTAAACCTCCGAGTTTATGCAAGAAATAGCTCATTCGTGCACTCGAGATAAAGAAAATTCTCATCGCAAGCTAATCAAGCTTAGCACTAAATTTACAGGTGAACTTGCGCGTACTTCATCGTGGTTAAGTTGGGCAAGCGATTGTTGGCTCGCGCAAAGTACAAACGTATACGGATTCAATCGGCCGCGACAATGAACAAATGGCAAAGTAAGAGTCACGACATTGCGACACGCGTCATTCGCGCGAGACTTTTACTTTTCGAAGCGGCAATCATTTTCTTATTTTTTCCTCTCTTACTTCTTCACTTATACTTGTCTTTCTCCTCTTGCTGCTGCTGATGGCCAGTGCACGTGTGCACGAGTGAGGCAGACGTGTGTCTGAAGTGCACCAGCGTTTGTATACAAATAGCAGCTAGCTCTGAACTTTCGTAAAATCCATAAAAGACAACTGCGAGCACGCACTCATACATGCATGTGTTGCAGCGGTGAGCCTCTGTGCGGTTCTGATGTAAGCTTGTATTGCATTGTGTCATCTTTCTTTCAGATGTTCTTTCAATGAAGGCATGTAGTGCGTGAATACGAAGAAATCGTATAATACTAATGCTTCCACGTTTCGTGTAGATTCAACAATTGAAATGTGTTTCTCCGACCAACTTGACGTATATTATTGAAGAAGTATTGATTTAGTATTGATACATCACAGCAGAGAACACGCGTTTGCTTTTAAAGCATTTAGAAGTTGAGTGATGGAGCGAAAAATTTTTGTTTAACTAGTAGAAAATAGGTCCGATACATAGCATTTGTAGAATTGAATAAAGTGATGGATATACAAGTTCAAAGTTTATCGCGATACCACGAAATATCTTTTAAATATAACGAGTCGCAAGTCTCTAAAAATTCTCTAAAAATAAAAAGATTACACAAACCCTTTATAGAGTGCTAATATTTTCTCTCCAATCGTTCGGCTGCACAAAAGTTGAATACGCAAGAGCTATAGCGTGCAAAAACATCAGCTTCGAATTCGGCGCGAGAAGCTCATATGTATTCATGGTGGCACGCTTGCAGCACACTCGCTAAATAAATCCAGTCCGGGAAGTATCTCCGAATAAGAAGAGTGCGAAAAAAGGAAGGGCAAGCACTTGGCTTGAGAGGTGTGAAATATCCGGCGTCTGTTTGTGAATTTAAGAAATGGCATCAGGAGGGAGAGAGAAAAAGATAGTCGCGTCAACTTTTCGGCTGTTTACTCAATTGCGATCATTTATTATTTTTAGTGTAAACGTCAACTCGCTGATGCATTATCTCTCGCATTATCTACTTGTTTGATAATTTTTTCTTTTTCGGTGATTAAACCCAGTGAAGTTGGTTACAATCCTAGAACAAAGTTGACAAAACTATTATAGCGAAATCTCCGCAATAGTCACTTGAGAGGTGCTAACATGGCAATTACCACTTTCATTCATCCTCCAGTCCGGACATGAGCTTTCTCGAGCGCAGTAAGGTGTCAAAAGAAAAGTTCTTCTCTGTCGCAGCAGTGCCCATCACAAGGCCTCAAATCCCATGTGCAAACGGGGAGACGTCTCCAGTGGTCGCCTGTAGACTCGCGCTCGCGATAGCAAAGTAAACAGCGGGGAATAAATAGGAAGAGGAGGCGCGCGCGTGTATACGCACTCGGGGTTCCTTGACTCCTTGTCGACATTTTTTCCGAGCGCATCGCGCGTCTATTTGACTTGGTAATGCCGAGGTCTTGTACTCGACTTCCATCTCTCCTTCTTCCTCGCGTATACACAATTGCACATACACAAACGCGTACACATACACGTGATGTCGCATGTCGCGGACTTTTGTAGCGTGAGGTAGGTCCTGGCAACCGACTAGACTGTCTGGTGCGCCGTATCCTAGACGCCGGCGGTTCTTTTCTCCTTTCTTTCGCGTGTGCGCTTTCGTCGAACGAGCGCGATACGCTGCCTTTGATATCTCTAGCTTGCGTTGGCGTCCTCGTTTTCCTCTTTTTCGGCAATGGGTATACAGAAGTTGCTGCAGACTTGGCAGAGGTAATATTTTTCTACGATATTTCGCCCTTCGTCGCCATATACTGTATTCTTTGCAAGTTTGATATTTTTATTGAAAATGGTTATTTATACCGCAATTCGTTTAAAAATTCGGCGCCTTATCGATACGAAAGCCTTAGTAAAGCTAATTTTTCCCCGACGGTCTCTTGAACCAATTTCCCGACATCGTTCTCGGCGCGCACTTCCAGCCAACTTTTCTAGCTCGTAATCCGAACTTTTTAATTAAACTCGGGGCAAATCTGACTAACTGCGCGAAGAAAGAACGAGCCGCGTCCGCTATTGCCGAGGCAAAGTGTTCTCCTCTCTTCTCTCGGCAGCTCTGCAAAAAAGTCAGCGGAGATAAAGGGCGAATAACCTCGTCGGGCGATCGGCGCACTGGCCGTTCACAGGTCCTTCGCCTTGGTTTTTCGCGAGCCTGACCCGCCTCAACAGCTCCTCGCGTATATATACGTATACAGTTATAGAGCAAGCCCGTCCGCAGCATCCGGCTTATCAGCCTGGGCGTATCTACGCCGATTCACTACTTTCCTCTTTGTGCGAGAACGAGAAGGAAGAGAGAAAGTCGGTGAGAGATCCTTACCCTCGAAATTATCGTGCATTGGCTCTGCCGCCTGTGTACGTCCCGGGTATATCCTTCGAGCGCCGACAACTGCGTCAATCGGCCTCGTCTTTCCCCGTAGATATAGACGAGCGATTCCGACGAAATGAGACTTCGCCCCGGAGTTTCGGCTCACACTCGCCTCGGAGACGCGACGCGAAATTGCGAATCATCGGGCGCAGAGTGCATTACGTAATAAGAGCGACGAAGCGAGAGAGAGAGAGAGAGCTTCTCTGCGTATGCATGTATAAGCGACGTGTGCGCAGATGCCGGGGGATCGAACGAATGCGAACGCCCGCGGATTTCGCGCCGCGCGAATTTTGAGAATGGAGTAGCTTTTTCGAAGTTGGGAGAAAAGTTTAAAGCGTCTTGGCTGAACAAACAAGCAGATAAAATATTATAGGGAGTGTCTAATGAAATTCGGCTGCGGGAGCGCGCGAAGGGAAGTGGAGTGGTGCGACATATTTTTTCGAGCTTGCGAGGAAGATATGGGAATCGCTTCACTGAATTATTTATGCGATTGAAGTTTTTTGCGGATGGAGCTTTTCGCCGACGAGAAACAATTCGAAAACTCGAATTTGATCACTCGTTTGTTTAATTCTGGGTGACGTTTCGCGGATTTCTCGGACTGTTTTAACGAATTGGTTTTAGAAGGTGTACGTTACAAGTTGGCCTATAAATCGCGATAAATGCAGTATCGCAAACGCAAAGTTCGTGAAATCAAAGTACGAGCCGAGAGCACTGAGAGAACAAACGTTTCTTATCCATTTTCATTATTACAGAGCAAGCGCGCGGGCTTTTTCTATCCTATCTCGAAGCTCAATTGATCTTGTGATATACGACGGCAAATATTACCGGGTACTTAGTTTTAAGCACTTCATCCAGTTCCTTTTGTTCGACGAAGAAAAATAATAATAACGCTGCTGCGCCCAGTTATTCGCTGCGCACGATGACAGTTCCTTTAACGTTCGAATACGACGACGGCGCACGAGCTGAGTCTCCCCCTTTCCTTTTTCCTTCTCCTCGACATTACACTAAAAACCAATCGTCCCTGATAATTTCGACGAGTGCGAGTTCATTTGGCTCGGTCGTCGTCGACGTCGTCGTCGGCCTCGCGATCGGATTCACCTATTTTTCACGGTGAATGACATCCTTCTGCGCCGTATACACACAGTACGTATATACGCGCACTCTCCGCCGCTGCATCTGGTCCATTGGCTTTAATGTTATGATCGAAAGTGCCCGAGCGGACTGTACTCGTTTTCCCGGCCTCTCGCTCGACTGCGCGCGCGCGCGTGTACATATATGCAAGAGACGCGCGCGCGCGCGACTCGAGCCCGAGAGCACTGTATTATATGTGGGTACTTAAGCAGTGGCTGCCGATCAAAAACAAGTTGTGCACGCGCGCGAGACGTAGAGCCTTTTTAGGCGCGAGGGCTTTTTAATAGTAATAAATGAAATTCGTTGCCGGTTATACCGTAGGCTGACATAAATATTGGGAAATGCTAATTAGACGGCGTTTTGCGTCGTACAGATGCTGGGCGCCTAGTGGAGGCGATCCTTAAAAACAAGAAAGGAAAACATTCGTACGCGCTTTTAGAACTAGGATGAATTTTGAAATATGGATCTTGGCAGAGTCGCTCTTAGTTAATTTATGTTGTTTTTTTTTGTCATGAGCAAATTGATCTCGATCGCAATCAAAGGATTTTCATGTTGAGCTCAGATTTATACTCTTGTCAAGCGTTGGCGCTAAATTACGTCGTTGCTCCGCATTTTATCCTGCAGAAAGAGAGAGATGGAGAGAGCCTCGGTGCAAGGGACTTTCAGCATAAACGAGACAGCGTGGAACTATGTTGTTTATGCAAGTGTAGTTTCGATCACGGCGATATGCCTCGGCCAATCAGGTCAAGGATCTGTGATATTCTAACATTACGTGATTCTAGAAAGGAAGGATAACGCATCGATGAAAAAAATATATAATACTGGTAGAAAGTAGAGTCACGCATATATAGCTGTACGTGATTTTCCAAGGTGTGTACTTTGAGTTGATGGATCAGATGAAAGCGAATGTCCTCTAAATCGAAGGGTAATGCGCCGTATTTTAAAATCACTGGAATTTAATGGTGAAAAATATATCGTGTTTTGATTGTTAAAAATGCATAATTCTCTCGCCTTAAACGTACGTAATGCCGAGTGAAAGTACAGTAAAACATTAATCGCTTGTAATAATTCAATAAAGCTGTAATTTATCAGTTCGTTAACCCTTCGGCGCGTATCTCATAAACAAAACATTAAACGTGCACAGTATCGGTTTCGAAAACTCGGATGAAGCAGAAGCTGTGCGAATACGTTCTATATTCAGTCGCGGAAAAAAATACTCTCCTGAAACCCGCCTTATCGAAACGGAAAACAGCATCGCATCATACGACGTCTCCAGCTTTTTTGTTATCTCTCCGCATGCAGTGTCGAAACGACGCTCAGAAGGATTACGGCTTTGCGTGTGTATACGCGACTGTCGCTGGCTTCGATAATGTTGTGGTCAGAACTCCTGGAGTTGACTGTACCGGCTCTCGTGCAGGCTGGGACACGTTTTCCTACTCGTCTCGTCCCTCTCTCTCCCTCCTCGAGAAACAGTCCGCACCTCGTCTCTCCTCTCGAAGTAAAGAGAGAGAGAGGGAGAGAGAGAGAGAGAAAGATAAAACGAGCCTGGTCGCAAGAGGGGGCCTGAAAACGAGAGGCGCTGCACAGTAGTGGCCGCTCGCGAGAGGAGATCGACGAGACTGCTGCTGCTGCCGCTGCTGCCGCTGCTGCCGCTGTATACTGCATGCAGGAGAGGAAGAGAGAAGGAGTTGTAGGCTGTCTTGCTTCTCTCTTTCTTTCCTTCTCCAACCGCTCGCCCGAGGGACAGTGCACTGGACGTGCGCTGCATTATAAACTCCCGCTCTCGCCTTCTTTCTCTACCCGATCCCCCCTTTGGTTTTTCTTCTTTTATTTTCTCTCTTTCTCTCTCGCTCGCCCGCTCGTCTCCCGCTCTTGTATTGGCCCCTTGCGTCTGACCCCGTTGGGACAGCGGGTAGCCGGTCGCGCTCGAGCCGTGGCGCGGATCCTCTCCGAGAATATGAATTATCGGATAACGCCGAGATATACTCTGCGCCGCTTGACCGTTGCGTGTTTATATTGCGTCGCTTGATAGAGGGATATTGGTTTAAGTAAACGATAATAAATAAGGACATCGGAGAGGTACGGAGCGAATTACTTGACGAAAATGCGGCGTTGGAGCTTCGATCAGTAGTAACAGACAGCGTGATATTCTAACCATTTATTAACTCTGCATTCTATTTTACGCGAAAATGTGACTATCCGAATATATAACCGTCGAAAACTTTATGCACATTACGCGTCGTCATTTGTTTATTATTCTGAAGAAGATAAATTGCCATCGTGAAACAAAATGAACTTCTGGCCGAGAAATGAATACCCGCGATTGTCGAGTTCTGCGGACGAGTTTTTCGCCCCTTTTTGCGAATGCAGGGCCACGTGCGCAAACATCAGCTTTAAAAGCTCTCGCTTCGTTTACTCAGCTAGCGCAGCTTTTCGAAGAATTTTGAATCTCCACAAAACTGTCATAAGCAAACAAACGTACTCGAGTACGCGGGTTTATTTATCTTGACATAATTTTCGAAATGCCTCTATGCTCTTATACACTATATTATTTCTTTATAAGGAGCTTACTGCGCACAAAAGAAGATGATTAAACTCGACTGACGTCATGCGAATACGGATTCTTATCTTTAAATAGAAGCACCTATATTTATCGCGCAGAAACGTGTAACAATGCAAAAACTTGTACACTTTGTAAAATCAATGTATATTCTTCGGTAAAAAGTAGTATGACATAAATCAATTTACGCAGACAGTTAGCGATGTACCACAACTTCATTCTCCCCTCGATTCTCCCCTCGTATAAAAATACGCCGATGAGCGCAATTAGACGATATTGAGGATTTCTTGTTCGTCCGGAATTACGTGTACGTGTACGAGCGGCGTTACAGGTATATTCTCTGCTGCAAATTGTGTCGTGTAAAGATATATGTAACGCGACTGACCTTCGGGGCAGCGCCGAGAGATCGCTTTTGCAATCGCAATGATAATTGCAACGAGAGCACCTATATACTGAGACCAGAAAAACTTCTAGTACTGTACGAAGGGTACAAAAAGAAAAGTCATCAAGACGGGTTCCAGCGGGAGCGGCGTATTAAAAATTTTGTCGATTGCACAATTTTCTCAAAGACAATTAAGTAATAGCTCTATACTAGGTTCGTGATATTTCACTTATTATATATATACTGCGTTAGTGATTTGTAGCGAATTCGAATAAAAATTCATATATTGTCTAAGTTATATATAATAAGCTGGGCAAATAGAACTGGTACAGTTACGAACGTCGCGTCGGAATACTAATCCTCCCCATTAAAAACTGCAATCAATTTTTTTTCTGAGATCAATTTGCTAATCATACTTATCGTCGAGTACGCATCTCAGCTTCCAAAGAAAAAGTAGCAAAAGTTATTACAATTTTTTCTGCGCTTCGTATAATTGAATTTTCCCATCAAGGTCAGTCGACGTGGAAGACATGTCCGAGCAATCGATTCTTCATCGACTCTCCGCATGCTGTATACATCCACGACGTAGACGTGAACGCGTGACGATGACGAAACGGCTTGATGCAACACCCCTTGTTGTACCGTAATAAACTGTTCCAGGTGCACTCGCGCGAGCTGCTGCGCTGCTCTGTCGCCGCGTGGGAGACGAGAAAACAGGTATCCGTAGGAAAAAAAAAACGTTTGCTGCTGCTTTTTTCTTAGCGCGATTTTCCTCTCAATGACGCGAATATCGAGCTGCACTCGACGCCCATTAGCATACGAAGTGCATCCTCATCGGCGTCGTCTTTTTTTTTGCGAGCAACTAGTATAGCTGCTGCTGCTTTTTCCGGTGTAGAAGACTGCGGTGATTGATCGCGACGCCGTGTATTTATGCATCCGCCGAGTGCGAGCACCTCTTCGCATCGTTTCGATATAGTTGTGTATAGGCGAGTTTTTTTCTCCTGCGAAAGCTTATATTAATGCGTAACAGAAGCGCAAAAAAATCGCGTCGTTGACGCAACGACGCAGTTCAATAGCAGTGGCTTTCTGTGCATAACATTATGATGTCGATACTTTTCTCGTAACTAATCAGTCTAATTTTTTGCACATCTGTTTACAGTTTTTTTAAAGATTCATCTAGCGGCTTTCAGGGCAATATATTCCAAGATATACACACATTGTACATGGTTACATCACGGTTGAGGATCGTATCCATATTTGTAAAACTTTTATTATTATAGTAGTGGCCGCTTGCTACTATCGTCGTCATCATCATCGTCATTACGTGCATCATCTTTATCATCTCCTCAATCATTATCGTCATTATCTCCGCTATTGTAAGGTTTTAGAAACTTTTTTAAAAACACTGTATTCCTCTCTTTTTCTCGTGTCACTGTAACAAAGTTGTTTCCATTAAAATGCAAATCGAATTAAGTTGCGTATGCATATGGCCTGATGGACAAAAATAAGCAATTCAAATCCTGTCATCAGCCTAATATCGATTACTTATTGCACATACATGCACTCTTGCAAAAATCGCTGTATCCTTTTCCGATCTTCAAAGCAGCTTTACATCGCGAAACCAAACACCAGCGTAACTTCAGAAGACACGTTTAGTTCTCAAAAAAGGAGAAGCCACAAACGGCAGCAGCAGCAGCGTCATAAACCCGGGCAACGCAATCTGGCGTCACAATCAAGCTTAAGCTCATAAGCCGTGAAAAAAAAGAAGAATGAGGTATCGGCGGGGCCTGTGCTCTCTTGGGGGGACCCAAACCCGAAGCTCGAGTGTAACGGTACCTACACCTCGTATAATTTATTCCGAGTGGCTTGATACAGGCGACGATGAAGAAGCTCACGCAGCGTGTGCGCAGTATACTTTCTCCGAGACCTCGTGCGCAGCGGTTGTCGAAGATTTTCCCGCTCTTTCTCTACCGCCTCCATTTATTTTGTTTTCCTTTCGTATTTTCGTTCGTTATCTTTTATCAGGTTCATATTTTTATCGAAAAATAAACAGTTATAACGCGTATTAAAATAATTTTATGCGTACAACTACATCGACATGAAATAATAATCAGACTACAGTCACCGATGCTTTATATTCCAAGCACATCCTGCTTATTTATTAAGGGACTATACGCTGCGTCTGAGGAATACCAAATCGTCCACATCATAAAAATAGTGCATAATCTCAAATCTAAAATTAAAAAAACTTGCAGCACTGTCTATCATTTTTCTCTTCTTCCCCCTATTCTCCTTCCTCTCACCTTCTCTCGGTCAAGTCGCAACCACAGTAGCCGCTGTGCGCCCAGAATAATAACGACGCGCAATATCGCTAATAGCCGATGGGAGCTCCTTCGAGAGCCGCTGCTTCTAAAGCGTGGAATAAATTTCCGAAGCTCGCACGGCGAGGCGCGAGAGCGCGAGGGGTTTCGTTAATGTCAAGTAAACATGGCCCGGTAGCTCGGAAGAACTGATGTTCACTTGGCTGCCTGCAGCTGAAATCGCTTCAATCCCGGAAGCCGCTGTGCCGAGGCTCTCAACTTACGGCGGAAAATTGGCCAAGCTCTACGATCAAAATTTCCCCAACCTCGTCGGCGAATCGATTGAGGTTTCATATTGCAGATGCGAGGCTCAGGCGTGTCTATCGTCCAATTACTTTGAGACATTTTTTGCTATAGCTGTCGATATTTTTGACGATGCAAATTGCGTTAGTTTACAGTGAATCTGGCGCTCGGCTAATGATTCCACTTAGTGCTCGCGCGCGCCGATGCTTTTTTACCTTTTTACGGATACTGCGGCTTTACCTACAATGAGTTGTTATACCATTTAATGGGCTTGAATTCCCCTATTATGTTTTGGATATGAGATAAGTGATCTTAATTATTATAAGGAATATCAAGGTTGTCGAGTTATATTCGAAGTGATCAGAATATAACGCGATACAAATTATATGGAAAAGACTTTACACGAAAGTATATCTGATTGTCCATAGCAGTTAAAGCATGAGTGTAGGTCCAACAAGGCAATTTAATTAGGTATAGGTGTAACACCGTTTTATATGCAGTCTCCGAGCTAATCAACTTGAGGGAAATCAGTGATCGTCAATGCGCCACCTACATTCACTAACCAAAAACTAGAGAGCTGAAAAGTTCATGCGATGTTTAAATGCATGGGGGTTGCCGATCTTTTTTCTTCTCGGAGTTTATGCCAAAGTAAAAAACTTGTGTTTACAAACAAAATGCGATGATCATTGTCTGATAATGGTGCGTTTGTAACATATCGTTACTCAACGAGAAATTCTAAATCAAGATCAGACAGTCACGGTTTTCCGTCTAATAGCATTCGCCTCTTGGGGCTATCACATTTCGCGGTAATCAGTCATTTCCATTATTTATTACGGTCGTAATGACTTGCAGAATCCCAGCAAGCCTCTTGCTATAAGACAAAGGATCGCACATGTGCGCCGAGCATCTATTACGTTATGATTTGACTCGCGACCTGTTACATGCGCGCGGCTCGCCTCTCTCGGACTATGGAGGGATTTTCGCGTTGCACACGTGCATTATAAATATACGTGTCGCGGGCGCGCGGAATCGTACGTTCGCGTGAGCCTCGGCGAGCTACCGTGAGGCGAAGACCGAGAAAGAGAGGAGAGAGATTTTTATTGCGGAGGCCGATTGTTATCGCTAGAGTAAATCGCGTGTTAGTCTCTTCGTGCGGCGTATTTTGTTTGTTTTAATTGAAACACTTATTCTGTCTATTTTATGAAGAGGCGCAATTGTTATTTCTATCTTTTCTAATGTTATCGGATAATTATGCCGTAGTTAGTTTCGTACTTTATTCGCTTTATTTTATCCGAGCACGAGACTGCGAATCTGATAATTGTTGCGCGCTAATGGCTCACCGTATCCGTTAATGCATGATTTTGCTAATTAATATAACATGGGCCTTTGCATCGGTACACGGAAACATAAACACAGAGCATATCCTTGTCCCTATCTTGTTTCCTCATTCGCGCAAAAAATATGCAAATCCAAAGGTTCTTTCCCTGGAATCGTATAGCTCGTATTCGTTACCTCAAATCGGCGTTCAAACGCTATACGTGTTGCTCGAACGACGCCGGTGACTTTTTTATTACAAAGTACCTAGATTTTTTCCCAGCCAACTCTCGTACGACGCGATTTTTACGCCTCTCTGCGAGAAGACGCCACTAGGGCAACCAGAAAAACAAGTCGCTCCTCGCAATAAATGTTTCTCGGTATACGGGAAAAGAGACAAATAATGCTTTTGCGCGCGCGAGCGGGAGGGAAAAAGGCAAAGAAAGCTTGCCGCATAGGCCGCTCTCGCTTCGGAAGAAAAAGAAAAACCCCGCGAAAGCGAGATTGTTACGCAGAGCCGCAAGACTCAAGGCCAACACCTGCGCTGCCGTAGCGCAGTCGCTCGGACAGAACAGAGTCTCGGTTATACCTACCGGTTGGATGGGAGTCCGGGTATACATATACGATACGTGCTTATAAGCTCCTATTAAATGTTTTCGCGCGCGGCTCGTTCCCCGATTTGTTTCGCATCGTCGGCGGCGTTTTCTTAATGTAAGAATATACGCGTTGCTCGCACGTCCCCGCCAAGCAAGCGACAGACTGGATTTGTGCGCAGCAGTGCAGATCGCGTTTGAAGCTTATCTAAATTGACGCTCGAGCAATCGCCGGGGACCTGGAAGTTGTGAGCGTTTCGTTATGCGCTCGTCTCCCTTTTCCCTCTCGCGCACGCGAGTCTATCCAGCTGGAACGAGATTCAATTTTTACTATTTCAGCCCGAGTCGACTTTTCTTCTCGTCACTTTGCCTATACAGTGCGTGCATCTTTCTCGATGGATCTTGAGGGAGAGACTTTATGAATAACAATAGTTCGCGGTCCCGGTTCTTTGTTCAGATGTCGATTTTGTAATTCAAAACAGGTACTGCAGAAACTGTACACGCGAAGACCATTCATATCGCCGATTAATCTCATTCATTGACCAACGACAAGTTTTCAAAGCACCGTAAAGATATTCCCCGCGCGAATCGAGACGTGTTTATCAGCTAACACCCCGCTAATCCCGCAGTCTTGCAGCCGCAGCTAAAACGCAAATTAGCTCTCCAGTGCGCGGTGCAGAAATATAACTGCGACACGCCGATAAGACTGTACACTGCAGCCGGTGTCAACGATCGGCGACTTGCGGAAAATTCGCAACTATAGTAGCGCCCACGTCAAGCCGTCTGGCCGAGCGAGTTTCTCCAACCTGTCTCGCGCGTTCCCTTTCTTTTCGCTTCCTACGCATCCCATGTGCCAGATAGTACACGCTGCTGCGGTCTCCTCGCCTATAGGCTTCTATTGCTCGTGTAACCGGCGGCGGGCGCGCTGACATAATGTGTGGGCCGCGAGTAGTCTCGTTCACGCGTGCCGCGGAGATGTATAATGCGCGAACTGCGATGCCTATACGCGCAACTTGACGAGTGGGAGACCCGTTGCGTATGGCTGAACTTGCTCTCCGCGGGATATCGATATATGTGTCTGCTCGGGGGAATCGATATTGCACTCTGCGGTCATATTTTTGCGGGCTGAAGTTAATCGTGGTGGTATAAGCGGAATCAATCGCGGATTGCTTTTTTCAGCTGTTTAGATTGCTCGCGGATTAATTCGATACTTTATAATGCGGATATTTGCTCCGCGATGAAGCTCTCTGAGCGTTTTATTACATAACGATTTGCGAATGCGAGGTAATTCAAAACGTCTTTCGATCAATCACGTTTTCCGGTATAGACTGTGTTACGGGTACAGCATTGTATGCGCATATTTATTGAGATTAATGAAAAACTCCAACTGATATATAGGCAGTCGCCCAGGGTCTAGTTCGCGTTGACACCAACAAAGATCGAGTATCGCGTCGCCGCCGCGTTAACAACACACCTATCAATTATGCCTGTTTGGCATTTCACACCCGTAGCGGAAAAAATTCGCTGCACACAACGTCGCTGTTCGCGTTGCGAGAAATTACAGCCTGGCACTTCTTTTACGCTTTTTTATCTGCTCATAATCGCCGCCGTAAGTATAAGTGCTGCCAGCTTTATACATTTTTTTCCAATGTAATATGGGACCTTGCGCCGTGATTTCTTCGATTTCACGGGGAAATAATAGACTTGCGGGAAAGGCGACGATTGAGTGCGAATTGCGATATTGTACAAATCTATCCATGGTCCTTGTTTTATTTACGTACGTTTCAGCACAGCATTTCATACAGCATTTCAGCGTCTAGTAGTAACGTCTCGGTTGATCGTACGTATCCGCGATGTATCAAAACAAAGCAGTTTTGAGCTGGCTCTACAAAATAAAAGAAGTTTTTGTGCAAGATTCAATTTCGTATAACGTTAGCTTTTACAGTAGTAATCATGTCAGCGTTAATACTTTTTGTTATTGTAATTTGGGTAGACCAAGATGTAGCTTTTTCAAGCAAAACACGCAAAACTCCATCAACGGTTCTTAATGAAATAACCACAACAATGCAGCTACACAAAGCGTCGGTCTCGTATACAATCATATCGACGAGTGCCGCAAAAGGCGGTTAAGCCCACTCCGACGCAGTTGAAATGTCAAATGAACAAAATGTGGGTTGAACATTTTTTTACGGTAAAAGATCCCGAACGAGAGAGTAAAAGGAAAAAAGAGCACAACCGGATAATTATCGACAAATAAACCGCGGCAGCCGTGTAATTGTTTACAATTGCGCGCGGAATTACCGCGGTAGAGAGCGCAGAGGAGGCTTTTTACACCTCTGGAGATCGTGCCGCGCTCGGAGCCAATAGGTCGAGAACGACGGTGATAACGAGCGCTCTTAACGATCGTTCCATTATGTGTAGCTGGACGCGACAGTCGTCATAGCCGGAGCTGCCTTTTTTTCTGCGGCAGGTACCTCTACGATGCAGCGACTAAAGGATTCAGGTCGATGTGCAGCTCTCGGTAGCTGCGAGAAGGCGCGCAACGGAGCGCGAAATTATTACGAAATCACTGTCGCCGAGAAAGAGAGAGAGAAAGAGATGGAACAAGATGCGAGAGAACGACGCGACGCGGTGTGAGAGAGTTTACGAGCTTCGGGCACTGGTATACCAAGGGTTTGCGCTGGGCTACAGGTTGGAAAATTAATTCTTGATGGATCGAGTATGGATATTATGGTCTCGAGAAACACGTTTTTCAGTTTTATTTTAGCTGTGACAAACGATCTTTATATGCCCAGGGCTGAATTTTAACGTACATATTTATCAAGTTTCAACCAGCCTCGCAATTTATTGCAACGATAAACGTTGAACGACTCGGATGAATAACGAGATAAAGGGCGTTTGAAAGTGCAAATAAATTATTCAATCTAATAAACTCAATGGGTTGACATTTGAGTTTACGAATCTTGGACGATCGAAATTTATAATGCGGTTCTCTATATCCATGCAAGATTTAATATCATTGTCATAGTCTGGCTCTCTTTTGTATTCACCTCGATATTCGCCGATTGCATCGCTAACGATTATTAATGAAAGTCTCATGAGAGCCGATGGGACGAGATAAAGAATCGCTCGTGGCGAAACACGTGAGGGTTCGCTCAAACGTATCGAAAAAATAATTTTTGAATTATTTTACCTTCATACGGCTCAGCGCGATCGAAGATCTAGCTAGAAAAATGCACAATCTGACATCGCCCCGCATTGTGCATGCTCTACAAATCGTTGCCGATCGGAATACATAGGTGTAGCTCTTTCTCCTTTGTTATACAGTATGAGCCACTGCATATCATATGGGTGACTGCAGTTGTACGGAAACCACAGCGAACGGCTTATTCCTTTTTTCATCGTGAATTCTTGAAATTTTACACGCCGAGCACACCTGAAACTAAGATGACATTCCGCGCAGGTCTTGCTTTTGATTGATCGATCGCGGCACATATCGATCTTCCGCAAAATAATCAATTAGTCGCGCTCGCGAGGAGAGAGAGAGAGAGAGAGAGAGAGAGAGAGAGAGAGAGAGAGAGAGAAAAAGAAGGTCGCCACGCCGTAAAGGGAGACGTTGACGCGCTGGGCAATAAATTTTTTTCCTCGCTTTTATGAAAAAGAATGTCGTGAGTTTTGTTGTTTCATTCCACGAAACGACGCGAGTTCGATCGTGAGATCGTATTGCTTAATTTGAACGAGCGCCACGAGTGCGTGGGCAAAGCTAACTGTAAAATCTTGATTTGCTATGCCGTAAAGTTAATCGCAGCGTTTATCGAGCTATGCAACATTGAAATTCGCATTAAATGTTTACCGCGATCAAATGAATAACGTCTAACAGCGCCAAACCAGTTTGTAAAACTTTTGTGCTCGATGCTATCTATTTATAACCAACGTGTGGCCAACGCAATGCCCGCACATATAGTTTTTTGTAAAAATAAAAAAATACGGGATCATCGCTTGACGAACGCGAGACGTCCCCTCATTTCCTATACAATCCATCATATATCGATATATCGGTTGGGAAGCGCGTCGGTAGCTACCGTCGCACGCACGAAAATAAATAAACACGTCGTCGGGTTCTCGCAGTGAGCGAGCAAACGAGATCAGCTCTGGCAAAAACTTAATCAAGCCCATTTCAAGAATCAATTACTGCGCCGTCGCGCGCGCGCCGCGCTGATGAAGGTGTACGCGTAAAAAAGTCGCGCGAGCGCGCACGAAGCAGCAGCAGCAGCAGCAGAAACCGGCGATAAATTTCTCTTGTGCAACCGTATGTATACATACACAAGCGCTGATTTATGCAACGTCGATTTTTGTGCATCGGCAAGAAGCAGCGCGCTATTGCCGCACTTCTTTCCAAGCGGTCTGTGTACAAGCGTTATACGCGTAGGAGAGCCACTCCTGACGCGGAGCAAAAACCTCCCAAGGATAATAATAATATCTGCGCGGTGTCCTTTATCAGGGGGAAAGGAAGGTGCGAGCGATTCACCTTGTGCCTGAGCTCGCGCGTGCGGCTCGCGTTTATGGACGCGCGAATGCTCTAGAGCTGTTATGTGTGTTGCTGTAACCTAGAAAAACAGGACGATACGAGTCGTGCAGCAGTCTTCGTTGTGTCTCTCGCTCTATCTATATACACCCTGATGTGAAAGAAATGCAGCTCGATAATGCCGTTGTCGTGTTTTACGTCGGGATATCTGCGCGCATTTATTATAATGAGTCTGCACGCGTTATTGTCACTCACGCGCAATTATGGATTGGCTCTGATACTTTGGCGTCGTGCAACAGGTTTCCATTTAATAGCAATAATACCGAGCCTTTTCTTACTTTATCGTATAGATTACGATTAATTTTGAAAAAAAAATTGCAAATCATACATTCTGCGGTGAAACAAAGTCAGAGAAATATCGATAATACCAAACATAATCCTTGCATATGCATTGGTGCTCGATATTCCACATATACGCGCGCGCGAGAATCTTCTTCTCGACGTGGATCTTGTCGAGCCAGCTGACCATTATGGCGCAATCCAATTAGCGGGCACATGTGCGCTCTCGGCCGCAAGATCGCCGGATTATTTACGCGTGCGGCCCGCGCGACATACCGTTACGATCAGCAAGCAGGCGAGCCGAAAGGAATATAGCCGAGCGGAAGGGGTGGAACGACTTTGGAAATCGATGGAATCCAATTTTCCAGCTTCGCGACGGAGGATTAAGTCATAAGCGAGTCTTACGGGCCACTGCCGAGCGCAATAAATTTTCTTTTGCTTTTTAATCTGGAAAGTCATGGAAGCTCTGCGTATACCATATAATACTGTAGACAAGCGCTTCAGTTACCTTGTAGAAGATTTAAATTGAACTGCGTTTATAGAACCGGATATTAATTTGCACCGTGGAGTCCACAGCGTAGACCTCGACATCGGATATAATTTTATGACTTTATGACAATAACAGCAAACAAAAGGCAGTTTTATCAAAGGTGTCTCACCGCTATATATGCATTAAGCGCGCAGATTGTGATGAGGGAAATAGAAAAGTGCCTATTGCGCCACCTATCTTTGGTAGTCAAGAATAAGCTGCGGGAAGCTTAAGCGGTAGGGGAAATGCCAGTCCAAAAAACTGTTTTGTTGTAAGGGATTGGCGTTGCTTCCCGAAGAAACTACTCTATGCTGAAAATTATATTTTAAAAGCTAGTTCTCGTAAGCAGCATTGGGTTAGTTATGAATCCGTATGATCTACTCGTAATTTTCTCTGTGCTGCAGGCACCAAAAATAAATCATTAAAACGAGCAATGAATTATTTTTCTCCTAATGGAAGGTTGGCAAACAACCGTTACAAACGCAGATAAAAAGAAAACATCAAAGATACCCTTTGCCGGAGGCATAATCTAATACGCAAAAGTGCACGAATTTCCGTGCTAATTCGCTTCCCGGTAAAACCTTTCTACGAGAGAGCGCGCGCGCGCTCTCGCGCTACGGAAAATCAGGTGAACCGCACAACGAGTAAAAGGTCTCGCTCTCCTGGCCCCTCCTAACGTATTAACAAGCGACGGCGCTGCAGCAGTGCTGCGAGAAAACCGCGACGCGTAAAACAATTTTCCATCCGAGTGATACTTTTTCGACGGGAGCCCCTTACGCAGCACCAGCAGCTCTCTGCTACTCCCTCATCAATATCACAATAATCACAGACTTGGGGGCCCCGAATGGGCGTTTCTCTTTCTCTCCGCGTCTAGCCTAACGACGCCAGCCTTTTTCCATCTCTCGCTCTACCCTAGCTCCTCTAACCGTCGTAGATATATCTATAGCAGCTTGTCTCTTTTTATTTTTCAACAGTCTAGATGTACTATGTGGCCCGTGTGCGACCCATATGTGTAGACCCGCAATGGACATGAATATCTATATGCGCAGTTGAATATATACGAAAGGTGATTTTTTTCTGCAGCTACATTTCAGCCACCATCCTGTATTAGTTTTAACAGGTATAATAACGTAAATTGTTTAAAATGATTTTTATTTTCAATTCGGTCAGATGAGAGCCAAAGTCATTCGAACGAGTTGACCCCGTTTCCCACTTCTACTTGATAACCATAATAAAGGGCCGAAATTCGAGCATAAGAGTATATTCTTATATCGAGCACAATAGACGGAAAAAGGTTCTCGAACGTACACCTTGCGTCTCCATTTTTTTTTCTCTCCAAAGATCCCGATTTCATCCATATACCCGTAGACCATAATGAGCACCCGGGGTGCAGCCCGTATAAGTGCATGCAGTTTCCATCTCCCATCTCTCTCCCTCCCTCGCTTTAATAGCAAGTGTGCATAAGCGCATTACGCGCTGCGTGTCTAACGCGACCTGTGCTGCTGCTGCTGTACTCCGCCTTGGGTTACGACAGAATAGGCCCCGTTATCGCGGGCCCGCGCTGATTGCTTCCCCCCACTGCTGCTCCGGCCACAACAAAGAGGACTTACTGGCCTCGACCTTGTATCGGGGCTCCACGAGTGCGACGAGGATGCGACTATATCGGAGAAGTGTGTGGGGGGGGGGGGATAGGTGTATAGGGAGATGCACGGCTGGACGAGAGGGAAAGGGAGAGAGAAGGACAGAATAGACGAGCTCTTGTACTATATAGGTCTTGAAAAATAGTAAGAGTACACAGCAGCAGTAGCAAGCGAATTGGGGAAGGAGCCGGTATATTGTGGTTAGGAGCCCTGTGAAGTTTTCAGAACAGGTTTTTCTTTTTTTTGTATCGTAGGGGGATTACGATGCTCTGATGGAGAAAATTGATTATTTGTGCTCAACCTGATGCGGGACGTATTACCCTGTACTTGTGAAGCGTACCCAAAACACGCGTGAAATGAATACTCGATCGAATGCTCGCAAAAAAAGAAATCAACTAGAAACTTGAAAATTTTTAATACAACGCAATACTTGTATTCTTTTCACCAAAGATCCTCGGCATATGATCGATCGCGTTATGTAAAAGAAGAATGAGACACAGGGGAAAAAATTATTGACCCGGGCCCCATGCCGATGTTTGAAGAGAGCAGGATAATTCACTTGAGAGGAAAAGGGAGGTACGGCCAACTAAAACGTAAATGTTTGAAACTAGACTCCGCGTCGAGCTGAAGACTCTAGAAAGATCGGGAGAGAGAGAGGGGGGGGGAGGCGTTTGAAGTTAAAAGTGGGAGTAAAATAAGCGCGTAAAAAGAGAGAAGGGAGCATAATAGAACGAACAGGTAAATAGCCGATTCCAGGCGCGAGACGAAGACGGACAGAAAAGCACGGATGGAAAAAAGTGAGGAACGAGAAAGAGATAGAGAGAAAACGCGTCCAATGTAAATGACTGCGAGTGCAACGAAGAGAAGGAGAGCAAACGAGCGGGTGCAGCCAAGGGAAGAGGAGAAAAAGGAAAGAGCAGCGAGCGAGAAAGAAGCTTTTATTGAAAGAAGCTGGAGGGGAAGGGGGAGAGCGAGCTGCAAGAAAAGGAAAGAAAGATCGTCATGAGGTGGTTAGACTGGTTTTGCCGCACGTGTGTGCGTTGTATCGCGGCTCTGTGTGAGCGCACGCGGCCCCTATCCGTGTGGATCTCCCTCTCCCGCTGCATGTACCACTTTGCGAGAGGAGAGACTTCTCTCTCTCTCTCTCTCTCTCTCTCTCTCTCTCTCTCTCTCCCTCTTCCTCTCTACCGGTCTTTGTCCTAGGCTACGGGCGCGTGTGTTGCTCGCGTCAGGGAGTGACGCTTGCTTGCCGTCTCTGTCCCTCGGTTGCATCTGTGTATAGGTATACTCGTATGTGATTTTCGAGAGCAGAAAGAAAAGAGAGGGAAAAGTCTCTCGAGTGAAAGTGTGCGTGGACGATTTGATAAGTGCAAGCCTGTGTGTGTGTGTGTGTGTGTGTGTGTGTGTATTTGTGTGTGTGTGTGTATGCGTGTGTGGCGTGTATGTACAGTACGGACCGTTGCGAAAAGTGTCGATGCGCGTGGAAGCGGGTCGTTGGTCTGCTCTTTTTCGCTCTTCGTTTCGCCTTCGTCTTTTCCTTCTACTGGTTCGTCTGCTTCTTCTTCTTCTTCTTTGCCTCTTTTTTCGCTTTATTTCGTAGCTTTTGCCCTTCTCCCTCTCTTGTGCAGCTGGTTTCGACGCTTCTTTTGCTCGACTTTTGTCCCTACCTCGTCTACGCTTTGCTTCTTTAATTATCTGTTAATGTCTGTTTTGTCTTACTCTTGTATTCCCCCCTTGCGAGTAAATTGTTTCAATTTAGGTCATTCATTGTCACAACTCGATATAGAGATGATATCGAGCAACCGTTTTTAACTTCTGGACAAAATAATATTACGACAGTAGTCGATTATATCGCGCTGATTTTCGATTTTGCAATTTTAAATTGAGTTGTCGTAACGTCGCTAACAAAACTTTTTAGCCTTACTATCAGCTAATCATCGTATTTATTTTACTCATACACGAAACCGAAGAAGTTTCCAGTATAGAAAGCTCCACGGAGGCCAGAGAGCTCGTTCCATGAACTTGAACCCCGATCATCCTCTTATAATACGACTCAGCGCTCGCAAGCGAGGCATCGGAGTCGAGCATCGCTCCTCGCTCGCGGCGTCTGTGGGTAGAACAAATGGCGATTTCGCCGCGCAGTGGGGAGGGACGGTAGCCCTTTGCAATCAGTTATGGATGAACGGTAGCCCGCAGAGCTCTCCGCGAAGAGAGATGAGCAAGAAAAGCCCCAGCGAAATAACGAGAAGCTGCGCGCAGGCTGCCCCGATATGAGCGAAGAAGGCGAGTAGAAGCTGGTCAATACCCCGTGGTAAATCTCACGGCGAATACTAATTTTAAGTATAGTTTTCCGCGCTGCTATATGCTCTTAGCCTCGTGTTGCTCCAGATTGGTATCGACTCGCTGAATAATAAAATAGGTCGGGAGGGAAATGTTTAAGAATTATTATCGTCGGCACTGGTTTTTCTGCTATAGTGCAACCTGTAATTCCGAGGAAATGTTGTAACTTTCGGACGGAGACGGGGACAGTTCAAGCAAGCAACTTTGATATTTCTAATTCAAAGTATAATTTTTTAATTTTTCATAGAACACTATATGGTAACTGTTTCGCGATGAATAAAATGAATAAATTTTCAATTCACTCGGTATAATAAATTCATGACGCGCGCTTCGAGACGAAACGAAAGATACATTGTCCAGACAAAGAGAAACAATTTTTTGCGTCTAATGCACGATCTCGCGAGCGTTCTGCATGGCGTGAAAAATCTCCTCTTCACCCCGTACCAATTCTACAGGTCTCGTTAATTTCCATACGCGAGCGCGATGATCCGAGTGCCTCGTTTCACGAGCGTACGAGCAACACGATTAATGACTCTGTTCTCTCCGGGACGATCAAAACTGCGGTTCGCAAATTACTGCCGCACCGCGGCGGGGTGATTTAATATAAATATTTATCGCGTATACCTTGCTCTTTTCTCCACGAACAGTCGAGCGTGTAAACGCGCATGGGTAAATATATACACAGTCATATTTCGTGTGTACCTATGACAAAGCTTTCGTCTGGCGAACACACTTGACATAAGTGACTTTCTCAGGTGGTATGACCGCGTGAACGAATCGACGCACAATTATATATGCATACAAATAAGCGGCGCCGCAGGGGTGAGAATAGAAGAAACGAATAAAAAAGGGTCACGCATAGATCATCTCAATTGCGACACTTCACCGCACGTGATTCAATATATATTCGACGAACGAATGAAGGTTTTTCCCAAATTATACTGAATCCCATCTGCATATCAAAGCGCAAGACGGAACCCTCGGTCTAATGTATATACATAATTTTCGGTCGCGCACAATGGGACAGCACGCGTGTGAGTGAGCGTCGGTGCAGCCGCGTCTACTCCTCTAGCTAGACACGAAATTTCCATAAGAAGAATAAGACGCGAGAATACTTCCCATGGCGCGGTTTCAATGGCGCGCGTTTGATCGTTCGGCAAAACACACGAGCGGGAAGAGAAAAAAGCCGAACTTGATACAGTGTTATGTGGCGCAGTGTCGTTGTTGTCGCATATATAGGCCTACCTGAAACCTACGTGAAACCGAGAAGGAAGAGGAGGTGGCGAGAGTATAGAACACACCGGTCAGAACAGAAGGAGAGAAAAAGCGAGAAGACACGTATCCGTATACCTGCGAGATCCCGAGAAAGGATTCGTGCTCGTGACTACGGAGTAGATCGACCTTCTGCATTCGAGGCGCGATAGGGCACCCGAAAAAGGGGATATATGGATAATAATAGTAGGAGAAGATGATGACTGAGAAGGAGTTCAGAGGATAGATAAATAATCCTCGTGTTCGCGGCACGTCCGACCGTGTTTCTGCGTTAGAAAATTCCCGGATGACGCTCTTCTAGGGCTATAATAGTCCTATACTAATGCTCAGTCGGACACGCGAACTTGATGCGCCGTCTCTGTCGCTCTTGCCTTCAAGGATAACTGCTATAGGTATACAGGATACGCACGAGACTCGCGATCAGAGCTAGATACACCCCTTTCTACACAACTCCTGCACACTGTAATTAATAGTTGTAGGTGCGAGTAATATTAATCAAAAACTGTAGTTTGATTTCTAAAATTGCGTTCGCGCTACTTTTTGTCCACCTAGTATATCGAAGGACAAAGTTAGGTCATAAATCGAAGTTGGGAAAAAACAAGATTGAAATTATTGCTTCGTTGACCTTCTGCGTTTTATTTCCTACTTCGTTACGCGAAACTAACGGAACGGTGACTAAAACTTTGGGATTTTTCGGACCTTCGTATTCTTTGAAATCACTTGTTTACAATCAAGAAGATTGCGCAACAGCTCGTGGGTAGTTTCGCGAATATCGATTCTTCCAACACTAATTGAATCTATTATATTGCAAAATTTATATAGAGTATTTATGTATATCCACCATACTGGATAACTTGTTTGTACATAACGAGAGAGGTCCTTCACCTCACCGCGCACGCATCGTCTCATCAAAAACATTTCATTGTTCTTTATATAAAGTTATGTCCGCAATTTTATCTTTGCATTTCCGTCTCCGATAGCTTCTTTATCTTCGCTCCGCGCTTTGCTCTCCTCTCCTCTGCTTTGGCCAGAAAACGTGACTCGTCGAAAGAGCAAGATTCTGTTTTGACAAATCCCCGCGTCGGTGTGCCCGCTGCTCCGATCTCCTGCATGCATCCATAAGGATGCGTATGTGTGCAGCCCTCGTGGAGCAAGTCTGTGTGTGTGCGTGTGTGTATAGGTGGTATACCGTGTATACGTGTATCTGGGGATAGACGCGTCGCATATATAAGCAGCCGAGTCGGATACACAAGATTTGGCTTGCTGCTCGTTTTGTGGCAGTTCTCCTTTTTAACTCTTGGAGCTCCGTCTCTCTCGCTCTCTCCTATGCAGGCCGTCTCAGCATTGGTCCGATGTAAACACGAGTGGCTGATAGCTGCAGGGCCCCGCGCACGGCTCGCTCCGTCTTTCTCTTGCTCTCGCAAGCGGACAGTAGGAGTCGAGGGGGACCGGAGCAGCAGCCACCGTTGTGCAGAGGAGGGGGGAACACGGACGAAGAGCAAAAGCCATGGAGAAGAGCGAGCGAGAGAGATGGCGCAACCTAGAGGGGGCGAGAGAAAACGGTCGAAGCGGCTGTGCAGGAGAAAGAGAGAGAGAGAGAGAGAGAGAGAGAGAGGGAGAACGACGACGGAGAAAAGGTAAAGCGCGAGGAAGGCAAAGTGCAGCTGAACCCCAGTGGCGTAGGGCCCCGTTCGTATCCGAGAGGGAGAGAGAAAGATACGGCCAACGACGCTCCTTACGCTGGATCTGTCTCTCTTCCTCCACTGCGCAGCCTTTGGACAAGTCGGAGCTCCCCCCCTTCCCCAGCTTTATTTTCTTCCTCCTTCGCCGTCTTCTCTCCGTCTCCCTTGCGTCATCCTCTCTCTCTCTCTCTCTCTCGCTCGCTCTCGCGAAACCTGATCCAAGAAGGATAATTATCGTGCTGCTGCGTCGAGCCAGCCCAAAGTCGTATCGCCTCGATCGCCGAGAGATAAGGGCCGAGGCTTTACACCTCGGGTCCCGAGCGACTGCGGCCGTGAGTAGTTTTTTACGCGCCCGCGCTCGCTTCTTTCCCTCTTTCTCCTCTTTTTGTTTCTCATTATGTATTTGCTCGCTGCTCGCAACCGCTGCACAGTTTTTCGAACGGAAATAAATACTATCGCGGCCTCGGTTTTTTCTCCCTCTCTCTCTCACCTCACTCACGCAGAGAGATAAGCTTCAGTCTCGTCGTCGCGTCGCAGGACACAACCGTCAGCGGTAGCAGCAGGGGTGCGTGTCATTTAGGAGTCGTTAATCATTCTCTCCCTCCCTCGATTTTCATCTCTTTTCCGCGTCATTGTCGCGGGACCGCTCATCTCGCTTGTATATTCTTTTTTCGCCTCGAGCGCGCGGACAGCCCGACGAAGAAGCTGAAATTGGTCGAGGGAGCGGGTTCGGAGAAGAGGACGCGCGGAGAGTAAATCAAGGCAAAAAGTCAATAAAGCGAGAAACAACATTTACTCCTTATTATTCACGGTTGCGCTGCCGGACTTTAGCGGCGCGTACGCGCGGTAGCCGCACCGTAGCCTGACTCTTTCTCTCTTGGGTAATTTTTTACTGCGTCCGCGTGAGAGCAAAAAAAAGAGAGTCGAGAGGAGAAGAAAGGGAGAAGAAAGGGAACTTCTTCGCTCACGATGCAGCTATACGCTGGCTGTGTATGCGCGCGACGACCTCTTTCTACAGCTTTTGTGCGTCCGTCGGGGATTAACGCGCTTGTTATTGCACGGGTAAAATTACGCCTGCCGTGTGGCGGCGAGAGGGAGACGTGGGATGCCAATGTTATTTATCGAAAATGATTGCGGTAATCATTTTAATTTTTCGAGCGTTCTCGTTAAAAATTGATCGTATCTTATCGGTGCTTCTCATTCCGACGAATCAGAGCTCGCTTCATTTTAATTTAAAGAGCGCGCGAGGAGACCTCAATAGCTCGACGTCACGCGGAGTAATTTTCCGAGCGTGGATCTCCTTTTTGCCTTCGGTCAAATGAACCCACCACCGCAAGTCGTCCCCTTACGCGCAGTGTCAAAGGCCGGGAGGCTGGATAAAAAAGGCGGTTTGAACCATTTACACACTTTTTTCGCAGCCTGAATAGACGAGCATCGAGAACCCCGATGGGCTCTCCGCTTATTGTGTGGGGTGGTGTCTGAATGGGTCGAAGCTTTTACGCCGCGTATACAGTGTAAGCACCGGACCTGTCAGAGGCTCGCCTGCGCAACGGTTTGTCCGACTCCGAATTGGGTCACACCCGTTCGACCGATTGTTTTTGTCGCCTCTCTCTTTCATCGTAGTCCTTTTCACACAAGCTGGCTCTCTCACTTCCTCGTTCGGTGCGTTGTTGCATTAGTCGGCTGGTGCAGGGATGAGGTCATCGTATTTAGAGTTCCAGGTAACGTGTGGGATAAATCCCGCTGGCTGTATTTGCATTCTTTATTTTTTGCGATTGTCCCAGCGCGCGGAAGTAGGCTGATTTAGTGGGTGTGAATGATGACATTCCGAAGAGGGACTTCTTATCCTCGTACCGGTGCGCTGTTTTTTATTTCGTCGTTTTATCATAATTTTTTTCCCCCGAGAACAAAAGCATTGACCAAGCAGAAGCTAGAGGACTCTTCTAATGGTCCCCGTTCTTCGAAACAAGGGACTGCTCCGAGCACGTCCATCTAAACGTTTCCATAAAATTAAATTATATTCTATCCTATGCCTCTCGCTGCTCTGCTCTACCGGCTCCTCGTGCTTTATCGCTTTCGACTGATGATGACTGCCGCTCGCTATGCGGATCTTCCCCCTTTTTTCCACGACGAGTCTTCCTCCTCTTTCTTATACGCGCGCGTATAATATAGGTGTATACGCACACGCAGACCGATGGGACGGCCAGCAACAGCAGCACGTCCGCGCGCATATAATATCCCTCGCGCATCCATTGGCTTTACACACAACGCGCACAAGAGGAATCATTTCTTTTTTCATCCTTTTTTTCCTCCTCTCCTCGGCAGAGCGGAGCTGCAGCGAGAGGGAGAACGAGAGCAAGTGAGAGAGAGAGGCGTCATTATGAAAATGATACTGTACCTGTAGAACCGAGGGGACAGAGACCGCAGACCATGGCAATTACGCGTAATGAAACGCCCGGGTCCATCGACGGACGACGACGACAGCGCTGGGCACTCGAGAAGAAGAGTAGTGCGCGCAACGCCGAGGGAAGAAGGGAGAGAGAGAGAGAGAGAGGAGAGAAAAAAGTCAAGCGAGAGAGTGAGTCGCGCTCGGAGTGACAGCCGGACTGATCGAAAGAGAGAGAAGGAGAGATAGGGTAAGAAGAAAAACTGCTCGGAGCACGAGAGGAGAGAGAGAGCGACGCGGCAATTGACGACGTTTATAAACGCAGCGGCGGATTGAAACTCGGTAAGTGCAGTACGGTGCGCGATGCAGTCCCTCCGATGGCGTGTAAATAAGCCGTAAAAATTCGCGACTCCCACCTCTCTCTCTCTCTCTCCCCCTCTGAAATGGAAATTATATTTATGATGATGCTGCGGTGCTGTCAAGGGGGGAGAGATACTTTTTATGAAGCCACGGCAGCTTCTGGTTCGATTCTTCGAAGCGATTCTATAATGATGTCTAACGGAGAGGTGCTGCCGTTGCTTATACTCTTTCACTGTATATCTCTCTTTCGCCTCGATGATGATTCCCCTGCTCCGTCGATCTTCTTTATATTTTCTGAATCTTTTTATGCGAGCGAATTCGCTCCGCTCTGCGGGTGAACGAGCAGCAAGCTCGGCATGCTGTATGTATACATATACACGACCAATGCGATCCCTTTTCAGCCGACGTTACCTTATTACACGGCTTTGAGGCTGTTCTGTTATTAAAAGTAATAATGGGGCTGCTGCGCGGCTATTTATTCGTACCGCGACGTTGAGAGATAATGCAATTATATTATTTTACTATTATGCCGCGACGGTAAAAAAAGCGGTTTCGGTGTGAAAGTAATTATATCGACGGTATCGACCGCTGTATACTTTTTATCCGTCTTTTTCTTTACGCGCTAGATCTTTTTTGTTCAATTTTCGGGTGCTACTGTTTGGAGCGCTACGCCTTATAGAAGATGCTTTCTAGCAGAGCTGATTCCAAGTATAATAAAATTTTTTAAATACATGTATTCAGTTAAGAATGATTCGATCTTCTGAATAATGTAGTAAAAATCGCGATTTCATAGTGCATCACTTTTCTTTCGCTTACCCACGCTACGAAATGCAGATGCCATGCATGCAAATATCCTCACTTGCCACCGCTGATCCTCGCCATCGACCTGTGCAAACTCCACTAAGCAACCCTTCGCTATCTACTGGCGCCGAGGCCTACGTTACCGGCAGCTCCTGAAACTGTGAAATATCCTTTTTAGCATAGGAATGATCCGTAACAGACGCGCATGCCGTCACTGCCTCGTCTATGCAGAGCCGCTTCGCACCTTCTATAAATATGTCCACAAAGATAAGCCACAAAACAGAGTTTCTGGGGGAAAAAGCTCCTTCGGGAAGCAAGTGAGAGCTTTTCTCAAACAAATACAGGCGATACGTGCCTTGCGAGACGTGCGTGCTTGACATTTTTCTGCGACGTGCATAGATATACACAATTGCGGGCAGCCGACGCTAGATGCTCGGTCTTTTGTTTCATTTATGAATCACCAAGCGGGAGTTTCGCCGGGTCGAACGAGCGATAGTATTTCGTTATTTGCCTCTATTTTATTTCAAATTGTGGACATATCATAGAAAGAAGATATCATTAGAAGAACGTAGCATGCACGGCTCAAAGAAGCCCAACCAGGCAGTTTTGGCATATAGGTACACCGCTCTATCTACACTCGATGCGCTGAGAGTGATGTGGGAAATAAGAAAATGCCTCTGCGCCACCTGTCTTTCCTAGCCAGAGATAAGACAGCCGGAACGTTCTAGACTTTTACCCGTGCATTGCATCAGATTGTTACGCACATGACCGACATTTTCATTATCTAAGAATTTCCGAACGCCTCTTCCTCGTAAACTCCTTCAGTGAGCAGAACAATGAAGCTCCGACTGTTATTCCCGCGAACTGTCGAAACGCCGCACAGCTCTGAATCGAGAATCGCAATAATTTGCAAAATCCCCGCGTATTTCGCGCAACAATGAGCGAACCGCACGCACGGCTGGACTCGCGGAAGAAACAAACGTATTCGCCTCCGTCCATAAAGTGGCCGGTTCAAAGGGATGACTTCCACATAGCGCGCGGTATAATGCCCCGGTAAGCGCATTGTGTCTCCTCTGTACCTGCTCGCGCATGACTCACTTGCTCTCGCCGGCGCTCGACCCACAACTATAAAACCGCGATAGTCTCTCTCTCTCTCGGGTAATTGCGCGTTGTCAATCGCGCGCAATTATCGTTATCGCAAGCTATACGACATTATCCGCGCGGGACTGTATAAGTGCCACTTGAGCCAACTACGACGATAGCATAATAGGCCGCCGGCGAGTGTGCCTAGGCTCGGGCTTAATTTAGATCCGGTAGCTCGAGACGCGCGCACGTGTTTGAGTCGACGGAAAATTGAGCGAAAAGAGTATGATTTTCAAGTGCTCGTTATTTCAAGCGATGCAGCTGCTGTGCACGAGGAATCTTAAGATTTCAGATCGTTTACCTTTAGGGTGATATTTGTATACAAGACGCGTAAAAGTGGGTGCAGGCAGTTTATTATCATTCAGTTTGGAGCTAGATGATTCGTGGTATTATCTCGCTCATTTGTCTTAACTTCCCTTTCGAACGTCTAATTTGAGCGATTGCGTTGTCAGGCTAATTTCATTTAGAAAAAGAAAGACGCTATAGAATAACCTCTTCATCGTTATATTCGTTCAGTAACTCCGGAAGGCTAATGGCTCACTTGATTATAAATAAATAGCATATTGTTTACCTGAACGGAGCGTCTACGCATCACCCCACTAAAGCGACACTTTGCTCCAACCACAGGGGACTCGTCGACTCACGAAAATCGTCTAGAAAAAAAAAACACGCGTCACGTGGCTGTTGAGGTTTGACCCACTTTCAAAGTGGTTGATAATTACCGGGCGTTGTCAACGGGCGAGAAAAAGATACTTCTCTATGCAGCAGCGCTGGAGTATCAAGTGCACGCGACACGCGAGAAAGATTTCGTGTGTAGGTCTTCGAGAGCGTCTAAATCTGGAAGCGAGACATATGCGTTTGTATATTGTATATGTATACGTTACGATATTGCGTCGCAAAAGGCGTCGATTCTGGGACACTCCATGGGGTCGTAGGAACTGTTGCTTGTAGGTCAAATAATATACTACTCGGAGAGATGCAGTATTTTGACTAGAGTATTCTATTCTGGTTAGAGCACTGCTTCAAAGAATTATGAGCTGAGAAAAGCATAACCAGCTTACTATCGTGTTGTGTTCATTATTCATCAAAATTAACTCTCGTTTAAACGTGTCAGCGCGTTTCGCTAGGCAAATAATCATTTACAACCCCATGCAAGCGTAGACCACAACGAAGTCATTCGTTGATAAACTTATCGTCATCGAGCAAAAGGCCTTATTAAAGACCCGATATCGAGCCTCGACTAATCCGCCTCTATCGCTCACCTGCATATCGAGAACGGCGGTGCAACAGGGTTACAAGGTTAATGAAAGAGCGGAACACGCTCTGTTTGCCGGGTCGCGAAATAATTGCTTCGCGCTATAATAGCGCGCATTTACACGAGCTATCGATTAATTCTGCATACACGGCTTTTCTATTAGTGGCTTAATCGCCTGATTTATATTGCGACGTTGCAAACGTCGCAGCCACGCAAAACGTGTGTTGCTGTTTTGCGCGGCAAATTCTCCTTAACGCATAAGGCCGAGCAAGAGACAGTCGGCGCGTGCGAAGCCCGCGTTTCTCGGACGTGAGCTACGTCCCGGGAATTCGCGGAAATTGCCAGCCGTCGTGAGCTCTGGGAAGAAGTTCGCCGGTCCGAGCTGGCGCGAGACGAGCAGCCAATCAGCCCGTCTCGCGCCTCGCTTGGCCAATCGGACTACGTTATCGGCCGGGCCCTAACGGCCGGGAGAGTGTCGCCGAGCGCGCGAACGCAGCGTGACTCGGCAGTTCTTCGTCTGAATCCCGTCGACGCGACACGTCGACGAGAGAGAGAGAATCGCACGCGAGTGTGAAGTGTGCGAGTGTGTGGAGAGAGAGAGTGTGTGAGGAGAGCAGCAGCAGCATCAACGACCTGGACGCGCCATCCGAGGAAGGAGTCCATCCCCGAGACGACATCCAGCCGCCCGCCACTGCTGCAATCCAGAGTCCTCACCGCTCGGCTGCCATCTTCCGTCGAGCAGGCACGAGAGGAAGGAAGCCAGAACGGGAGGAAGGACGTCGGCAGGAGAGTCTTCGCCGTCCAGTCGCCATCCGCCGTCGAGCAGGCACGAGAGGAAGGACGACGGAACGAGAGGAAGGCCGCCGTCGTCGAGTCTACGCGAGAGAGAGAGAGAGAGTAAGAGAGACAGAGGACAAGAGGAAGCGGGAAACCAGCGGCCGCGAGGCCAGCGAGGATACCTTGCATTTGGGAGAGAGAGCGAGCGAGAGAGAGAGAGAGAGAGAGAAGAGAGAGAGAGAGAGAAGAGAGACGAGAGACGAAGTGTCGTGTGTGTGCGGGCGCACACCACGAGTCACTGCGCGAGGCTTCGAAGCCAAGTACTTCGCGAGTGTGTGTGTGTGAGAGAGGCCGAAGACGCGAAGAAACGCGGGACACGCTGTGCGTGTGTAGCGCAGGACGGGCTTGCGTCAACGTCGGGCATAGCCTGCCGCGCGCGGAGTAGCGAAGAACCAAAGAGAGAGAGAGAGAGAGAGAGAGGAAGAGAGAGAAGAGGGAACGAGACGAGGGAGAGCCGGCCGTGCGGTCTGGCGCAGCGTGTGTGCGAGAGAGACGAGAGTTGCGTGACGTCACCGCTACGCTTGGGACTAGCGCGATGTACGTGAGAGAAAGAGAGAGAGAGAGAGTCAGCTGTGTTAAGGTGAAGAGCCTCAGGACTATATGCGTGGCAGAATGTGTGTGTGCGGAAGTCCTGCGGGCCCGCTGGTACCATTGCGTGGCGCTAAAGGCCACCAACGTTGTAGGGAAGGGCTGGGCGAAATAAAGTGCAGAAACGTGAATATATGTGTTGTTTGTGTTTGACTTCTTTCACTGTTTTCCCACCTCCCCAGCGTACTCCCATACGTCGGCGATCGCGTGTAAAATCCCGCGTAAATAGGAAATCCTAGTGGCCTACGGTATGGTGCTAGGTGTTGCGCACCTGTGTTGGGAGGCACAGCGTCGCAATTGGCATCCCTTGTGGGGATTCGCGATCACCGAGAGGGAGAGGAGGAAAGATTTCATGGTTGAGTGTGAGAGTGAAAAGTGCGCGTAGTGTGAGGGACGGAAAGATGCACAGCGGGCCGCGAGGCCAGCTGTTGATGCATTTCCGCGAGGAGAGTGATGCCGAGGAGCGCTCAGCGATCTGGCTCCAGCTGTTGCAGTCGCACGATGTTCGTGCGATGAATCAGCTGGCGGAACCGCCACTCGTAGCGGGACTTGAAGTAGAGCCCAACGCTCAACGCGATAGCGTGGGAGGCTCTATCAAGTCCCCGCGAGATGTGCTGCAGCGCGTGCGCTCTAGCGACAGCGAGTCAGCAGACCGCGACGGCTGGTGTACGGTGCGTCGTAAACGTCGTCGGCGGGGCTCGCGAGTAAAGCTTTTCGATAAATTTCGAAAGCGAGAAGAGTCTCCGGTTCCTCTATCGAGTGACCTTGAGGGCCGAGAGAGCTCTACGAGTTCGAGCTCGAGTAAGAGAGAGGGTGAGGGCACGGCGAGAGTGAGAGAGAAATGGCCAGGTTACTTGCAGTCGTCCGAGAGGACGACGGCAAGGTCCGCGGCCTGTGATACTTCCATCACAATGATGGAGGGCCACGCGGATGTGGTGCGAGAGCAACCAGGCTCCAACGCAGACGTCAGCGAGGATAGCGGCTATGCAAGCCGAGTGAGCGTTGCTCGCAGTAAGAGAGACGCTCGTGTGAGGGAGTTGGAAGAGTGCGGACTCACTCTTGTAGAGGCGAGAGCTCGAGTCTTCGAGGAGGAGCTTTCAGTAGCTTGGAGAGAAGCTTACGAGGAAGTCCTCCTGGAAGGCCGAGCGAAATTGCGAGACGAGTTAGCCACGCTAGAGCATGAGCGGAGGCTAGAACAAGTCCGCGAGGAAGCGAGAGAGTTGGCGCGAGAGCAAGTGCGAGTCGAGGCGTTGGAGCAGACGCGCAGATTGGAGGAAGAGCGAATATGGCGAGAGTCATGTTTGCGAACCCCAGTCAAAGCGGCTGAGCCAGTTCGCCCAGCTGCGATAGCCCAGCTGGGAGGCAAACCACCTGTGACCACGAGTGATCGTGATAACACAGAGAAAGAGTTGCCAAGGAAAAAGTGCGAAACGGTGCGACGCCGCGCTTTTCGAGGCAGCTCTGGAGGTCGGCCGAGTGTGCGAGAGAGCAGTGAGAGCTCGGGAGAGGAGTCTGAGGAGGAGAGTGGACAGAGAGAGAGGATCGCTACCAGGACGATACGGAGGCACGAGAGGTTGCTGAGTAGTGACAGCGAGCTTGGAGTTACATCAAGCTGCGAGTCTAACTCAGTGGACCTGACGTCATCCGAACGTCGAACGAGATCAGCTGACTCGCTTAGGGCTCTGGAGTTTCTTAAGCATTGGGAGCTTCAGTTCTCGGGCGAGGGTGATCACGAGGAGGCGGAGGAGTTTTTGGAGCGATTGTGCGAGTGTAGAGTAGGGTCGGCGGTGACAGACCGCGAGATGCTAGCAGTGCTGCCGTGCATTTTCAAAATGCAGGCAAGCCGCTGGTATCGAGCGAAGGGAAAGAGCCTGCGAACATGGGATATGTTCTGCAAGGCCTTCCGTCGCCGATTCATGGCTCCGTATTGCCGAGAGGATTTGGAGGAAGATCTGCGCAAGCGAACGCAGCATAGAGAAGAGAAGATCGCGGTGTATATCGCGAATCTTCAATATCTTGCTTCGCGCTTCCGCAGACCTCCATCCGAACGCGAGTTGCTTCGCATCGCGTATCGGAACCTTCACCCGGAATACCGGAGAGCTATTGGCGACAAGTGCGTTGATAGCTGGGAAGAGTTAGAGAAGTACGGTCGGCGCTGGGAACGGCTAAAAGAGTTAAATAGCCGTTACGCGCCTCCGCTGCCCGCGGAGAAGATGTGCGTCCCCAGCGCAGCGTACAGCGAGACGGGAGGAAGCCAGAGAGCCGCTGCAGTCGTGAGGGCAGAGCAGACGAGCCCTGGCGAATTGTTTCCTTCTGGCGTAGTGGACGAGAAAACGAGTGAGAGAAAGAGAGCTTCGGCGAGGACAGAGAAAGCTACAGAAAGGAGCGGCCAGGTGAGTCCGACCGCTAAGGCTGTGGCCCGAGACGAGAAGCGAGGAGGTAGTGTGTGCTTCACCTGCTGCCAAGCGGGGCACCGAGCATCGCAATGCCCGGAGATGATCTGCTGGACTTGCCAGCGGAAAGGACATTCGCAAAGAGAATGTCCTCAGCGAAGGCAGTCACAGCAGACATGCCAGCTGTGCAAATGGCCAGGATACTCAGGTCGATGCCCTGTTTGTCGAATACAAACGACAATACAGGGTAGATAGATAACTGAGGAAGCAAGCGGAAAGAGAGAGGTGCGGAGTGGAGAAAGCGAGAGGGAGAGAGAGAGATGCGGAGTAGAGTAGTAGAAGAGAGATGCAGATGTGAAGAAGAGGAAGAGAGAGAAGTGCAGAGTAGAGAAGTGAGAAAGAGATAAAGATGTGGAGTGGTGAGGAAAGATTGGACCCGGGACCAAGTGGGTGGTTTAAGGTCCATTTCTTTGAGAGGGAAGCAAAGTTAAGGGGAGGGGATTGCGACGTTGCAAACGTCGCAGCCACGCAAAACGTGTGTTGCTGTTTTGCGCGGCAAATTCTCCTTAACGCA